>CAJVPM010000607.1:0-15837 GCA_910592325.1 Scutellospora calospora
AGTTGAAGTTTGAATAGTATTGTTAGAAGTAGCAAAGTAGGTTTCCATAGCAGTTTGCAATAACTTATTGAAGAAATATAATTTGAATTGTTCAAAATCATAATCATTAACAAGGTCTATTGAATAGGCTTCTCTGAGGTAAAAAGTAAAGGATCAGCTTCTGGATCTGCTTCTGCTATTGTTATCTCTATTTCTATTTCTGTATCTATCTCTTGAATAGCTTCTTTCTTGGCTTTTATTTCTATTATTATACCTAGAGTTGTTATAGTATCTGTTGTTATCATATAATCTGTTTCTTTCTTAAGATTGAGAGTGATCATAATAATGATTATTATCTCTTCGATCATTTGATCTGTAGTTGTTATTAGAATATGAACTATTGTAGAGACTAGGTCAAGAGTTAGAGTAGGAATTATATCACAAATCTTTTTTTCATTTATGACAATCTTAATATAATATTCTTTATTTCTACAATAATAGCAAGTAGCATCTTGCTGATTACTATTGTCAAATCTGTTTTTTTTTGAGTTATTCAAGTAGTAGATTAGTTTAGAAGTAGAAGTAGTCTGTTTCTTAGCAAGATTAATGCTTAGCTCAGCAATTTGCTTAGTAAGTTGTTCAATAGCTTTATCTATTCTAGAATTTATATTAAAAGCTATAAGCTTTCTAGTTTCCTATTGTCATGTTGCAGTTATTGCTACTGTAAGGTTTGCTAGTTCTGAAGCTTGAATATTTACTAAATATTCTAGTCGAAGTCCTTGAATGAAGAGTTAGGTTAAAAAAGTAGCAGAGAAATTATTTTCTGGATCTACTTATTCTTTTAACTATTTAAATTTGTTGACATAGGTATCAACTGTATCTGAGCCTTGTTGTATAGCAAAGAGCTGTTTTTGCTATGTAGCTCTTTGTTGAGTAATACAAAATCTTTCTCTAAACAAATAGTAGAAACTATAGACATTTTGTTTATTAACTACTTATTCATGCTATTGATGTTTAAAGTAGTTAGAGGCATTAACCAAACTTTGGAGCTATTTCCGAGCATTATTAGTAAGATAAGCAGATACAAGTTCAAGTTGTCATATAGTATTCTATCTATTAGCTTTAGCTACCTGTTCAAAACTTTCTAATCTAGTTATGAGGTTCTAAGTTCTATCACCTCAAAAAGATTTAATTTTAAACAGAGTCTTTTCACTACTAGTATCTAGAACTCTAGCTAATTCAGTCATAGCTATAGTAGTATCTTGTAAAGCTTGTTTAGCTATATCTTCTTCTGATTCATTTGTTTGAATAGTTTTGTAGTCTGAGTCTTTTAGATCTTCTATTTCTTGATTATTGTTTTCTACTTTAAAAAAATTATCAAAATTATAGCCTTCTTGATTATTCTGATTATTTAAGAGAAAGTTGTTAATTTCTAGATCATCTAAGATTTGGATTATATTATCAAAAAGTTGATTAGGTTAGTTTAGGATTTGAATAGGTTGATAAAGAGGTAGAGAGTCTAGAGAGGTATAGTAGAAGATTAAAACATTATCAAGGTCTAAATTAGCCTGAGAGTAATTTCTTAGAATTAGAAGATTTCTATTTTGTGAGTTAGTAATAGGAGTAAACTGATGAATAAAATTAGTTATTACAGTTCGAGAGTTAATATTAAAATTAAAATATTGTTAGTTAGAAATATTAATAGAGAGAATAGAGAAAAATTGAGGGTTAGATATGTATACAGAAGGTTCAAGAGAAATATTAGTTAAAGGTGAAGTAAGAGTTTGTTGTCTATCTTATGGAAGAAATTGAATATGAATAGTATCTTCGTAATAAGGAATTAAGGAGATAGAGATCTAGATTACAGAAATTGTAGCTTGTTCTAGGTCTGTTAAGTATTAACTAACAATAGGGCTATATTCAAAGTGATTAAAACTACTAGTATATTTATCTGAAATGAGTAAACCAAGATCTCCTAAAACTTCTTCTAGAATTTTATTTAAATAAGAGTTAAGAGTAGAGGTACTAGTTTGAAATTCAATATAAGGATTAAAAGCTGTAGCTTCAAAGCCAAAAAGGAGATATGATTGTAGAATGTATCAAATGTATTTAATTAAAAAAGTTTCAATAATGTTTTTAGGATTTTCTATAGGGGTGTTATATTAGCAACTAAATAAAATATTATATGCTACTGTTCTAGCTTTAGAATAGGTAGAACTATTAGTTAATTCTATATATGTAGCTATAGTTTGTTAAAAATAGGATCAGATGTAGTATTCTCATTTATACTAATTCTAAAAGTTGCAGTATAATCGATAAAGATTTGTTCCTAGATAACATAGCTGATAGGATAAATCTGGGTCTAAGATTTGAAGTACTATATATATCTAATTTGTATTCTGATAGTATAAATCATGTACTTATATTTTTTCTATTTGTATCTGATATGCTCTGTTCATATATGTTAGATGATAAGATACCTTATTTCTACACTTTGGGTCATAGGGTATCTGAGACTACAGATTAGGTTTGGGATTACTTATGCCTACTCGTTTGGCTCATGAGTAATCTGTACTTAACTTTTCTATATTAAGATTTGCAATAAGCTACTAGCTGTTAGAGTCCTTATGCCTACACTTTGGCTCGTGGGGTACTTATCCTTCAGATATTTCTAATCTAAGAGTTATAGTAAGCTGCTAGCTAATTAGAGTTCTTATGTCTACAAGTTTGGCTCATGAGTTACTCATCCTTTAGATATTCCTAAACTGAGGATTGCAGTAAGCTACTAGCTTTTATTAGAATCCTTATATCTACAAGTTTGGCTTGTAGGGTAATCATCTTTCAGATATTTCTAACTTAGAAGTCGCAATAAGCTACTAGCTTTAAAGTAGATATAAATAGGTATAGTTTAGACCTAGATTCAACTTTGAAAGGTTCATGTAATATAAAATAGATCTTTCTCAATCTGAGACAATTTAGAGAGCTTTTTTTCTTTTTGTGCTATAGTATGATATAAATCTATTCTAGAAGTTGTGGATCTTTTTTTTAGTATTCATATAATATAGACTAGATATGATGTAAATTGGGATTAGCAAAAAATAAAAGAGTTGCTTTTTGGTTTCTAAGAGAGAGGCTTCTTTAAGGATTATCAGAAGAGAAAAGAAAGATTTCTTTAAAAAGAGTTTCTTTAGAGCTTCTTTAAAGTTTTTTTAATTTATTATCCTTCTGAGAGCATTTTTTTGTTTTTCTACCAGAAGGCACTAAAATATTACAAGTATCAGCCTTCTTATTACAATACAAGTAACATAAGACACAGAAAAGAAGCTCTTAATAGTGTTCAAGAAGAATATTACTTTACTATAGCAGTTTGTTACAAAGTTAATAAAAGAGCAAAGATTATATTTTATTTAGAATACAATATTGATAATACAAAACTATCTATTAGTTTCTGTGCTAAGAGAATTCTAATATTAAGAAGATTGCAAAGATCAAAAACCTAATCTGAGACAAAGAGAAAAGGGAGAGTTTATATAGCTTTTTACAACTAGTAATAAGAACAGTAAGAATAGTAAGAACAGTAAAAATGATAAGAATGATAAGAATGGTAAGAACAGTAAGAACAGTAAGAACAGTAAGAATAGTAAGAATAGTAAGAATGATAAAATAATTATAGTTGTTTTTAAAATAACTCTAAAACTAAGAATTCTACAGTTATGAATTATAGCTCATTTAAAAGATCTCTTTGAGCTAGATCTAATAGTACAATATAAATCTATTTGTAACTACTAAGTTATTTGTAAAAGCAATAATAAATAAAGTATATCTAAAAAATTAACTATATATAATAATAAAAATACTAATATATAATAATTTCACGAACTCTTTCCGATGATCCTTTTTCCTAAAAAATTCGAAAAAGCAAAAAACAAAAATTTTATTAGAGATGATGAAGAAGACTCTTTTACAACAATAGTTTTTACAAAGGTCAACTAGGTTTCTACTTCTCCTTAGAGACTCCTTTGTATATTCGGCATGTAAGCTAGAAGTAATATTATATAAGATAACTAGCAAGAGGTGGTGCCCTTATATAAAAAATTTTAGTAAAGAACTTTTAAAACAAAGTTCTTTGTCGACGAAGTTAGTAAAAGAAGGCTTAAGAAGTAGAGGAACAACTGAATATTTTGTCTACACACTCCTTAAAGTCTTGGAAAACAACTATATACCACAAGCTTTTTCTTGCTAGTCTTCCACTTTTTTTGACAAAAATAGGAATCTAGATTCCCCCCTACAAAAGATCAGTATTGTTTATTATATTTATTTTTAGACGTACTCTGTTGGGTACTTGACTATAGGAATAAACAAAACAGTAAACAAACATGTGGAAATACATGTTTTGTTTTGCTCGTTAAGTGGAAACTAGTCCTATGGGTATATGAGAAGATGCGAATAGCAATCAATACACTATTATGAGGCAATAAAGATGGATTATAACGTTAGAAAAAATAATTTGAGATAGGTTATAAGTCTGCTGACTTAATATTTTTAAACCTGGTCCAGGTTAAAGGACATATTTGTTTTTTTTCGTTTTGTTCATTTTTTTTAGCCTTTTTATTATGTTATTGCCTAACAAAGTTTTTAACTTGGGACAAGGTTTTCTTTGTTAGTTAGCTTTTGAGCTTTTAGATAGTAACAATTTTTTTTTTTTTTTTTTAGGTTGTTGGGACCATCTGAAACATAAGAAGATTTGGGTTACTGAATTGGATGGTGTGGATTTAAAAGACTAACTATAGCATACTGCACATAGGTACCTTTGAGGTAACCAGGTGAGTTTCAGCTTACTAGTTAGATACATTAGGAGTTTATTTTAAATGTAAAAAGTTTGTTCACAAACTGTTTGAATAAAGTTGAAGCATAGCTACTGAATTTAAAAAAAAAAAAAATAAAAATACTAATAATAAAATAATAAAATAAAATAATTAAAACTCATTTTATAATAGTATGACAACTTGAATTTGCATCTGTTTATCTTATTGATAATACTCAGAAATAGCTACAAAGTCTGGTTAATATCCCTAACTACTTTAAATATCAATAGCATGAACAAGTAATTAATAGACAAAATATTTATAGTTTCTACTATCTGTTTAGAA
The DNA here is from genome assembly GCA_910592325.1 of Scutellospora calospora. Classification (NCBI taxonomy): domain Eukaryota; kingdom Fungi; phylum Glomeromycota; class Glomeromycetes; order Diversisporales; family Gigasporaceae; genus Scutellospora; species Scutellospora calospora. The sequence continues at coordinate 5,130 of CAJVPM010000607.1, forward strand.
AAAGATTTTGTACTACTCAACAAAGAGCTATGTAGCAGAAATAGCTTTTTGCTATACAACAAGGCTCAAATACAGTTGATACTTATGTCAACAAATTAAATAGTTAAAAGAATGAGTAGACTTAGAAAATAATTTCTCTGCTACTTTTTTAACCTAACTCTTTATTCAAGAACTTTGACCAGAATATTTAGTAAATATTTAAGCTTCAGAACTAGCAAACTTTACAGCAACAATAACTGCAGTATGACAATGAGAAACTGGAAAGCTTATAGCCTTTAATATAAATTCTAGCACAGATAAAGCTATTAAACAACTCTCTAAGCAAATTGCTAAGCTAAGTATTAACCTTGCTAAGAAACAAACTACTTCTACTCCTAAACCAATCTACTACTCGAATAACTCAAACAGAAACAGATTTGATAACAGTAACCAGCAAATGCTACTTGCTATTTTTTTTTTTTTTTTTTTTTTTAATAAAGACAGCTTACTATGTTGAGCAGATTTTATTAGTTTAATATATGAGGTCATCTATTAACAATCCTCTACAGTTTGTAATTATATGAAGAGTATACAACTTGTTATACATACAACTTTAGTTATTATCTAATTTAAGTAGTCTGCTATATAGGTAGATTATCTGTTTGGTTCTATACAAGCTGCTATACCTGTAACCCACTTGTGAGTTATCTATTTAAACACTCTGTTTACCTAATCTATATTAGAATCAACTAACGTTACTATAATATCTAACTGCTTAAGCCAACTAGCTCGTTGCAGATCTATTTACTTAACTCAGCTTAGGTCTTCTTGAGATATGTATTACTCAACATATTGTAGTATGCAGAGCTCTAGTTAACCTCATAAGCAATCCTACTAGAACAGTTTGTATCTATTTCATGAATTCACCTAGTTTAGACCCTTGCAAATATTCATACAACTCTAGTTTCTACTTTGGCTCTCTACTAGTTTTCTGTATTTTATCTTCTCAGATGTTTTACAAAGCAGATCTTCTAAATTTAGTTAGCTACTAAGCCAGGATGGTGTTACTGATCCTCTTTGTAGAATAGATTTATGCATATCTGACTTAATCTGCATCTTTTGATAATAGTTTCTTTTCTGAATCAAGTATTAGCTGATATGACTATTAAAAGCTATACTACTTTACTAACTCAGAATTTCCACTATGCAGATCCTCTGCTCGTAGATTCTATTAAAATTTATTCATAAAATGTTATGCTCTCTGAATATTTTCATCATACTTCCAATATCTGAATAATATTAGTGCAATATAATTTACAGGATTACAATTCCAGAAACAAACAGGGTTTATTGTAAGTTGGGTACAAATGTCTGAGTAATTATTCAAATTTGTTGATAGTAGAATTTGAATCTCAGACTTCTTGTATAGCAGTCTGGTAACCTAACTACTATACTAAGATTACCAGACCTCAGATGCTACTTGCTATTATTGTAGAAGTAAAGAACATTATATTAAGAATTGTTATAAACAAAAAGAAGATTTGTGATATGATTCCTACTCTAACTCTTGACCTAGTTCCTACAATAGTTCATATTCTAACAACAACTACAGATCAAATGATTGAAGGGATAATAATCATTATTATGATTACTTTTGATCTCAAGAAAGAAACAGATCATATAACAACAACAGGTACTATAACAACTCTAGGTATAATAATAGAAATAGAAGCTAAGAAAGAAGTCATTCAAGAGATAGATATAGAAATAGAAATAGAGATAACAATAGCAAAAGCAGATTCAGAAGCTAATCCTCTACTTCTTACCCCAGAGAAGCCTATTCAGTAAACCTTGTTAATGATTATAATTTTAAATAATTTGAATCATATTTCTTCGATAAGTCATTGCAAACTACTATGAAAACCTACTTTGCTACTCCTAACAATACTATCCAAACATCAACTTATATCACACCAGTAAAATGCAATATTAAAATTAAAAATAAACCCTATTAGGCTATAATTGATAGTAGTACTTTAATTAGTAGGATCTCATATCAAATTGTCAAAGAATTAGGACTCAAAATAGATACTTGCTTTTTTAGTCTAATTGTATCAGCTACTGAACCCTCTATTAGACCCTTAGGAATAATCAATAGCCTTCCCATAGAAATCAAAGGAATAACTTTTTCTTTAGATATAGAAGTTATAGATGTTATCTCTTATTCTCTTCTTCTAGGCAATAACTAGTCTCAGAAAGTTGAAGCTATGTATAATTAGAAAAATAATATCTTTACTTTAAAATAGAATAAACAAAAAATTTATATATCTACTATTTACGAACAATACTAACCTTTACTCACTCAACTCACTATAAAAGAAAAGTATAAATTAGATTAATTTGGATAAGAATTTCTATTCCAAAAAGAAGCTTATACTTTAACTACTATAGGTTTAGAAATCGACAACTAACCTTAGATAACTCTAATCTCTAGATTTAGAAATAGACTCTCTTTAACTAATCAATACAAAAGATGTGAGAATTGCTATTTAATCGAATATATCTTTGCAGACTATTCAGATAACTAATATAATAGTTACAAAAGACTAGGACATATCTCTAAATATTGCTTTCAAAATCTACCAAAGCTAAACTACTGCAAAGTATATAATAGCACTGAGCATCAATATGCTAATTGCCCTTATAACTGTTGCTATCAATGTGATAAAGAATAATTAATAATATAGATGTAAATATAGTTAAGATGAAGTAAAAAATAAATAAATAGTTTACTATAGCTGCAAAAAAATAAACTATTGCTATAGATGCAAAATCTCTAGATACCAGAAGATATTCACCTCCTTAATAATATCCTAGTATGCAAGATTTGTTAAACTAATTTACACTAACAACTCCCTAGAGAAGATTCATGAAGTATAAAATATTTTACTAATGGTAATGGACAAGGCCTCCTCACTAAATATGCTCTTTGTAAAGAAGAATATATTAGAACCAAAATGCATAAATTAGATACAACTCAAGAAGATTCTTGGTTTTGTAATCTAGAATATTTTTATATATATAAAGTAGCTCAAAATATAGAATAGAACTCTAACTATAATCTATAAATCTGAGTACGTTACTATACTGAATCTACTAGAAATACAAGACATGCATATGATTTTAATCAAAGTAGAATTTTTCACCTTACTAAAATTCAGTTAGGTGAAAGCTAACAAGATATCACTGAAGCCTTAAAACCTTAAATAAATAATCAGTCAAATCAGAACTACTCAGATGATGATATTAGCTTTATCATAAGAGCATCTCATATAACTCTTTCAGAAACAGAACAGAAATTTTAGATCAAATTCTACAAGAATCCTTTGACCAATCTTATTCTGAATTCGATCATTACAAAGCAATAGAAAACCTCCAAAAGAACTTCAATAATAAAGTAGCTCTTTGTAAAAGTTGCTTTATATTTAAGCAGAAAGTAGAGCTTGAACAATATGAGGAATATTGCCAAGAATACTATGAAAAATTAAACTCTAAACTCTAACCAAAACCTGAAACAGAAACTCTATTCAAAGATCTCTTTACTCAATCTGAATTACCTGTTTAACCTTAAGTTCAACCTAATCTTAACCAAAATAAACTTATTGAATTACTGTAACAACAAGCCTATATTATTACTCTTCTCTAAGCCCAAGTCAAGACTTTTGAATACCAGGCTTAGACTATTAAAATCTTCTAGAACAAAATTAATAGTTTTGAAAGATTCCACTAACAAATAGAATATTTATATTAAGAACAATTTCTACAAGTAGATAGTGAATAGTCTACTACTTTAACCTCTTTTTTAAATTTTTAACCTATTCTAAGCAAGATGAAAAACTACTTAGTGACTCTGATGAGCTTCTCTTAAAACTTAAAGCTTTAGAATTAGCTCTTAATAATAATTTACAAAAAAAAGAAATATATACACTCTCTCAAGAAATAGCTCTAAAACAGGAATATTAACTTTAGACCAAAAAACAAAATTCAAATAATTATTTTGAGAATTTGCAGACCTCTTTGCAAAAGATATTACTCAACTAGGAAGAACTAACCTAGTAACATATAAGATATATACTAAAAATATACCCCTAATAAGTTCTCAACCTTATTCAGTATCTATTACTGAATAAGCTTTTATTAATAAAAAAATATAACAGATGCTTGATAATAATCTAATTAGAGAATCAACTAGCCCATAGGTATTCCTAGTTGTCTTAGTTATAAAGAAAAATAGAAAGAAAAGATTTTGTGAAGACTATAGAAAACTTAATGCAATAACTAAGAAAGACTCTTACTCCTTATTTCGCATAGATAAACTTTTAGACTCCTTTACAGGAGCTCATATTTTTCTATTCTCAATCTTATAAGTAGATATTAGCAAATAATATTGTATCTTCAAACAGAGAGAAAACAGTATTTTTACTAAATATAGTACTTACGAGTTTAATATAACACTATTTGAATTATATAATATACCTGCAACTTTCCAATATCTTATGAATTAGATTTACCAAGGTATAGCCTATAAATATATTGTTATTTATTTAGATGGTACCAATATATTCTCTAGAATATTTAAGATTATATTCAATATCTATATAAAGTATTTACTAGAATCAGAAAAGCTGAACTCAAGCTTAATTTAAAAAAATATACCTTTTAGATGAAATGATTACCTTTCTTAGGACATATTATAGAAGCTAAAAAAATCTTATCAGACTTAGAAAAGATTATAGCTGTACAAAATATCCTTCCTCCTACAAATATAACTCAACTCTGATCATTTTTAGGACTTGCTAGATATTACAGAAGATTTATATAAAGATTTTCTTCTATAGCTCAATCTTTAAATCAGCTATTATATCTAGACACTAAATATGAATAGAATCAATAATAACAAGAAGCTTTCAATGAATTAAAACAGAGATTAGTTACAGTCCCTATTCTAATTTATTTAAATTATAAATCAGAATTTATCCTCTCAACAGATACCTCTTATAACAGATTTGAAGCAACTTTAAGTCAAGTTGCAGACAATAGAAAAGGATATCCTATTGCTTATGCAAGTAAAAGTTTCAAGAATGAAGAAGTTAACTATGGAGCAACAGAATTAGAATGTGCTGACATAGTATAGGCAATAGAACATTTCTATAAGTATTTTAGAACAAATCATTTCACTTTAGTTACTGACCATTCAGCTTTCTAATAGTTAAAATTCTCTCAACCTAAAAGATAATTAAATAGATAGATGATGAAATTACAACCTTATCACTTTACTGTAATTCATAAACCAGGACGAAAATATTCAAATGTCAATGCATTTTCTAGACTAAAGACTCAGACATATCTCTCTATAACTCTAAAGAAATAAATTTAGACTACTACCAAAATCTCTTAGAATATTTAGAAACAGACAAATTTCTTCTTAACAGACTTTGAAAAATGGATATTAATTAAATAATCTAGGTTTTATGAAGTTAGAAATAGAATATTATATAAGAAAAATTGAAGATACTTAGATAAATTAATTCAAGTAATCAGATAGACAGAAGTAAAACCTATTCTATATATGATATATAGTACTCCAACAGCTGAATACTTAAGAATATATGCTATATACTACAAAATAGCAAACTTATACTATTAGAACCAAATATATAAAGATATTAAGAATTACGTTTAAATATGTGAAGTATGCTAATGACAGGAAAAGACAAAAAGAAAAGAACCTCTTTATTCTATTCAGATAGAATGAGCTTTTGAAAGAATTAGAATTGACTTAGTTGGATTCCTCCTAATAACTAAGCTATATTATTGTTACTACTGACTATTTAACAAAATAGCCAGAAGCTAAAGTAGTATCAGACGCAAATGCAGAAACTCTTGCAAAATTTATTTTTGAAGACATTGTTTGTAGACATGAAATACTCCAAGTAATATTCTCAGATAACAGAAAGAATTTTGCTAGTAAAATAGTTAAAATACTTTGTAAAAAGTTTTTGATTAAGTATACATTTTCTTCTTCTTACTATCTTCAAACAAATGAAATAGTAGAAAGATTAAATAGAACTCTTTACAACTCTTTTGCAAAAGTAAAAGAACAAGATAAAGACTAGGATATACATATATCTGCTGTTTTATTTGCATATAGGACAAAAAGACATTCTATTACAAGATATATTCCCTTTGAATTAACCTATAGACAACAAGCTAAAATGCTAATTGAAGCTTTTATTTCTGTAGAAAACATAGATGCAGATAAAGAAATAACTTTAGAAGATAGTATATTGCAACAAGTATTTGAGTTAATGGATAAACTTCTTTATCAACATAGTGAAGCTTACAAAAATACAAAGAAATCTTAAAAGAAACAGAAAGTTAGATTCAATATTAAGATTCAAAAAGAAGAATTTGAAATTGGAGACAAAGTTTAGATACAAAGAAAAGACTTAAAAAATTTCCGATTAGCTAAATTTGAAGACAAAAGAAGTAGACCCTTTATAGTGTAATTAAAACTAAATAATAAAGTTTATAAACTTCAAAACTTAGAAAGAAAAATACTATTAAAGTATTATAATAGTAACAGATTAGCTAGATATTACAAAAAACAAAATTAGCAACTAGTAATAGTAATAGACAAATAAGATTTTTAAAAAAAATTTTTCAAAACTTAGTAAAACCTATATGCTAAATTTGTAAAACATATAAATATAGACCTTACTCTAACAATTTTCTCTAAATTAGAAATTTCTAAAATAGTTACCTCTTTAATTAATACTTCAAAAATAAATACTCAAAATACTCAACAATTACAACCTCAGACTTTAAATACCTTAAATGAATTTCTAGTAATTTGGAATCAAGATTCTCTTGTAACAAACTATAGCTTTGTTCTTACAGGAAATCAAGTTTCTATAATGAATGAAACTAATATTTTCTTAACAATAACAGTGCTAACAGAAACAGAAACCTTAATTTAGATAATAGAAAATGAATTAGATATATTTAAAAGTCTCTTTTCTAGTATAAATCTAGATAAACTTCTAGAAACAAAAGAAACAACTATACTCTTACAGCCAGAAGATTTAAATAAAAAAACTACTTAAGAATTGCTTCTTCAAGAACCAGAACAAAAAGAAATTTGCTCTTCTCTAAACAGTTTACTTACTGAATTTATTAATGACTTGACTACAGAAAAAAATAAAGTTTTACTAGAATGGATCCTTTAACAAAAACTACTTATGAAAAAAACTTCAAGTAATAATCTCTCAATTAAAAAAAGAAAATAGAGGAAAACAATGAAAACAACTTATCAGAACTCTCAAGACATGCTATTATTTAGAACAACTACAAGAAAATATAATAAAAAATCAATAAAAAAATAAGTATACTTGAAGTACTTTATAAAAATCCTTAGGATCTCAACAAGCAAACAAAATATAGAAATGTACAGAATAAATTTATTAGATCTTTTAGATATATAAATTACTTTGACTCTACTCTACTACTAAGATCACATTTAGTAATTTGAAAGAATTAAGTGATAAAGATTTTACAAATCTTTTGAACATAATTAGAATTTGTAGTACTCATTTTTAAAGAGAACAGAAATATTATAAAATAAGTTTCATCTATTTAATTTTTATTATTATTTTATTATTTATTATTAGTATTTTATATAATTAAATTCTTGGATGTATTTTATTTAATATCAATTTCTCAATAAACTAAATAGTTAAAATAAGTTTTAAGTTAAACTATTAGATTTAGCTTGATGAGACCTTTCTAACAAGCTATAAATCATATAAAACAGATATATAGTTATTAAGTTATCTTAGAAACAATATTGAGACAAATTACCTTTTTCTACTTTTTTTACCTTTTTTACCTTTTCTACTTTTTCTAAAAAGATATATAAACCTCCCTTTTTTTCTTTTGCTTCAACTTAGGTTTTGATCTCTGTAATCTCTTTAATATTAGAATTCTCTTAATATAGAAACTAATAGATAGTTTTGTATTATTGGTACTATTTCTTAAATAAAATATATTTTTTGCTCTTTTATTAACTTTGTAACAAACTACCACAGTAAAGTAATATTCTATTTGGATACTATTGAGAGCTTCTCTTCTGTATCTTATATTACTTGTATTGTATAAAAAAGACTAACACTTATAACAATATTAAATTAAATATAAAATTTATTTTTAGACTTTAAATTTCATAATATAATAGCTTTTTACTATTATATATTAACAAAATTCTTCTTAACAGAAAAGTTATTTAGATCATATATTGTATTTTGGTATCATTACTTTGCTAGTATAGTTATATTTTACCTTTCTTAGTATTGTTACTTGATTATTCTTTATCACTAATTTGGTATCACAGTTGTTAGCAAAGCTTTTTATTGTTAGTTATTTTTTTTGTTTGCAGATTTTCTTGTGTTGCTATTGTTAATTTATTTTTAAAGATCATTTTTGGTGATATTTTTTTTCATTTCAATATTTCATATTATTTTTGAAATATTATTTATCATAATTAGTAAAGATTTTTGTTGTTTAGAGGTTTCATTTGTATTTTTGTTAGTTTTTTTTATTTCTATTACTAATCTCTTTTATCATTTTTTAAACATTGTAATTAGTGATAAATTTTTTTTTTCATATTGTGTTTTTCAAATCTTTGTAACTAGTGAAGAATTTTATTATTAGAAGGTTTTATTTTCATTTTTAGCAGTTTTGTCTTGTATTGCTATTACTAATTTCTTTTGCTTTTTTTTTTTTTTTTTGTTAAGCAAAGCCAAGGTGAGGCCATATTTCTATCATTATTAATAGTTTAATTAAAAAATTTTACAAAAGAAATTTCTATATACTATGCTAATACAAGATATAATTTTAAACTATATAGTTAGATTTGAAACTCAGACTAGTTTATCTATGACCTAAACCTATTAGAGTAGTTATGATTCACCTAGATTTGAATATTGATTATGTTATTTGTTAGGATACTATATTTAATTTATTCAATAGACCAAATATAAAGTTTATGGTGTGCTAGTCCTTCTGGAGAACAGAGAGTTTTTATATTGTTTTTCAGAATATCTGCATATACAACTAATTTTATTTAAGTTAGAGCTATGATAAGTTAGAGATAGACGTAGTTGTATGGTATTAGTTCAAGAATTTTGTTTGTAGAGTTTAATATTATTTGTTTGTTTCTATTCAAAAAGTTTAGTACAATAGGGTTTCTATAATTGCTCATGTACTGATTCAGATATTTTAATAAATAGTAAAGTTATAAGTTGTTGAGCTAATTTGTAAGATTCTATATAGGGATATAGTAGTTGAATTAAGTCATTTGGTATAAGATCTGTAATCAATTAATAAAGTGAAATATTGCTAAAAAAAAGCTGTAGTAATTGTAAAAAATAGTGATTAATAAAAGAGTTTTAAAAATGTGTAAGTTGTGATAATGAAATATTAAGATTATCTAGTATAAAAATAGATTGTATATTTGATTTAATTATATCAAAAATTAATTGTAGGTTTGAGTAAAATAGCTAATAAATATTAACATTAGTTTGGTTACAAGAAATATATTGTTTTGTTTTGATAATATTTGAGTAATAAGTATGTAGTTAGGATATAGTAGAAAGGTTGTTTAAAAGATTTTTAACTCAAAAAGTTTTTTTTTTTTTTTTTTTTTTTTTTTTTTACTTTATACAAATGCCATCAGCTGAAACTTTATTGGTTATTTTTTTTTTTTTTTTTTTTTTACTTTATACAAATACCATCAGCTGAATTTTTTATTGGTATTGATAGTGAGTAAATGATACATATTATGAGAGTACAACTAGCTACATGTATAACTTTAGATTGTCTAATTTAAGTAGTCTGTTTAAAGGTTTTACACTAGCTGTTATACCTAAAATCTATTTGAAGATTACCTATTTAAACTCACTGGCCCTATGATACTTATCCGTATTCTATCTTTGTTTTACCAAATTCACCTAACCCTGTGCTACTTCTTCTAGAAGACACTGAGCTGCCATTAGTCTACAAACTTTATGGTTCGGAGCCTAGATCCTATCACAAGGTGTCCCTTCACTAACTCCCTAACTAATAGAGTGCTATGATACCCAACTATGCTATGCTATATCCCAATTTAGCTTCATATATCCTTATTCGATGTTCGTATAAACCCAGTTCCTACTGTGACCTTCCACCAGATTGGTCCTCTATGTTTTCAGATATTTCACGAGACAGATCCTCCCAATCTAGTTAGCTGCCAAGTCAGGTTGGTGTTGCTGTACGACTTTGTGTAATAGACTTACTCGCACCCGCTCAGTCATATTTTTCAGCCACAAATTTCTTTTACTAGATTAGGTGTAAACTGATATGACCGTCGAAATCCGTACTACTTTACCTAACTCGAGATTTCTACTATGCTAGTCCCCTGCCTGTAGATCAGTATGCGTATATCATTCTGTGATTAACTACTGCCACACTGATATTTTTTCTATCAAGATTTATTTGTATAATGTTATGCCTCGCCGAACGCTCCGTTACACTTCCAATATCCTGATTAGTATTGGTGCAATGTGATTTACAGGGTTACAACCCCAGAAATGAACAGAGTTTACTGTAAGTTGGATACAAAGGTCTGAGTAAT
>CAJVPM010000608.1:0-15831 GCA_910592325.1 Scutellospora calospora
TATACAAATGTACTAATTCTTTTCCTATTTTGATATTATTAATAAATAAAAAAAAAAAAAAAAAAAAAAAAAAAAATCTTGTAAATTATATTGCACCAATACCAATCAGGTATTGGAAGTGTGATAAGATGTTTAGTGAGACATAACATTATACGAATAAATTTTAATAGGATCTATAAGCAGGGGACCTGAATGGTAGAAATTCCAAGTTAGATGAAGTAGTACAGATTTCAATAGTCATACTAGTTAATATCTGATCTAGAAAAGGAAATCTGCGTATGAAAAGATTAGTGAAATAGATATGAGTAAGTCTTGAGTACAGAAGGATCGATGAAACAAGTACGAGTAAGTTTGTTGCATGAGGTCATATAGCAACATCAATTTAGCTTGGTGGCTAACTGAATTTGGAAGAATCTGTTTTATATGATATCCAGTAGCAAAGCAGACAACACTAAGCAACAGATTTGGAAGGATCTACTTCATGTAATATCTGGAGGTACAGATGACTAACTTGGTGGAAGGCTACAGTAGAAACTGGGTTTGTACGAACATTGAACAAGGGTTTATACAAGCTAGATTAGGATATAGCATAGCATAATTGAGTACCACAGCACCTATCAGTTAGGGAGTTGGTGAAGGGACACCTTGTAATAGGGTCTAGGCTCTAAACCATAAAGTTTGTAAACTAATGTCAGCTCAGATATCTTCTAGGAGAAGTAGCACAGGGTTAGGTGAACCTTAGTAAAAAAGGATAAAATACGAGTAAGTATCATAGGGCTAGAGAGTTTAAATAGGTAATCTTCAAATAGATTTCAGGTATAGTAGCTAGTGTAGAACCTTTAGACAGACTACTTAAATTAGATAATCTAAAGTTGTACATGTGGCTAGTTGTACTCTCACAATATGTAACATTTACTCATTATCAATACCAATAAAAGTTTTGGCCAATAGCATTTGTATAAAGTAAAAAAAATAAAAAAATAAAAAAATAAACAAAAAACAAAAAAGACAGCTGAACCAACATCTGAAGATATTGGATGTAAGTACGACAACTGAAAAAGTTGAAACTACAAAAAAAAAAGAAAGCTAAAAACAAGTTAGTAACACGAGAAAAAATAGGTAACTTAAAACTGACGAAATACAAAAAGGGAGACATTAATAAAAAACTGTGAATGCAACATCAGAAAACAAAACACAGCAGTACAAGAACAAATGAACAAAGAAAATAAACTACGCTAAAAAAGATCCCTCTCTTCATCTTTTTCAGAATATACAGGCAAAAGATATAACCCTCAAAATTTCAAAAAAAAGAAGGATCATACAATCTCTATTTTTTGAACGTCGATACCCACATATGATGAAATTTTTACAGAAAAAGATTTGCAAATATGTTCAAATAAAAAAAATAAACAAAACAATAATAAAAAAACAGAACAAAAAAAACTATATCCTTCAAATATCGATATTTCCTCAAAAAAATAAAATAAAAACCTATTAGTAATTGTTTATTTGATCTTTCAAATGAAAGAAGAAATATATATATACTTCCTCGTATGAAAAACGGAATCTTCGTCGACAAAAAAAAATAAAGAAAAAAAGAAAGGAACAAACGTTCCAAAAACCAAACTAGAAGTTTCAAAAAATTAATGAATGTTTCAAATTAACTATACTTTTGTCCTCAACCAAATAGACCAAAATGATTCTCAGAACATATCTTATAGACAATTCCTACGAGCTTCTTGTAACTTGTATTCATTATTTTGAAAATAACTATACTTTTGCCCTTGTCTGTTCAGTTCAAATAATACCCAGAACATATCTTACAGTTAATTCCTACAAGCCAGATTTATGTCTAGATACTCAAATTCATCATTTTGAAATGTTGGTTTAAAGGTAATTCTAGTATGATTTCACAGAACATAACCTCAACAAAAAAAAAAAAGTTTAAGCATGATTGTCATTGTTTATATTTCAAATAAATAACATCATTTGTTGATCATCATTGGTTGGTCAGATCCTGTGATAATCACAACCCAAACTGCATTTTAATTTTTAAATAATTTGAGAACCAAATTTAATAAAAAAATTTTTATTTGAATTCAAATAAAAAAAAATTTTATTAAATTTGGTTAAGTAGGTTAAGATATTAAATTTTTAACTTTATTTAAGGGGTAGTCCGCAGTTAAAACACTAAAATTTCAGCAAAAATCAGCAGGCATTTACAAATTGCCTTATATAATAAGTGGCTGAAAGTTTTTTGTAATAGTAAAAATTGTATACGTAGTAAAAAATAAATAAAAATACAGTAGATATAATATATACATCTGAAAACTACAAAAGTCAAGAATGAAGGCATTTTCACGGTTTATTGTTATAAGATTATCTCGTAATATATAATTTTATGAAATCTTTGCTAGAAAAATGACCTTCTGAGGCTATATAGATTTTACAAATAAAATTTAAATTTACTAGCAATCAAGTAATCCAATTCGAATAAACTTTTTTTATTTCATAGAGTTCACTAAGAAAAAAAAGTTTATTCACTGGTAAATTTAAATTTTATTCATAAAATCTATATAGCCTCAGAAGGTTATTTTCCTTATATTTATAAAGTTTGGTCAGTATTAATCACATGATCAAGATTATATTACAAAAAAAAAAAAAAAAAAAATAAGTTTCTTGCTTCTATATTTTCTTTGAAATTGTGAATAGTAAGTTCGAATTGAAGCTATCCATTCGATACATATTTATTTCTGCTTAACCTCTTCAACTTTCAATAGCTTCAGAAATTTTTTTGAATAATCATAAAAAGAATTAATCTAATGTAAGTTTTATTACAAGCTAAAATTTTATATGTTAGTATATTTGTTATAATATTTTTTTTACCACGACTATTCTACCTTGTCAAGGCTTTAATCTTTATATTAAAAAAAAGTCTATTTAGTTTAAAAAGGAAATATACAGTATTTGAGAAATTTTAAAACTAACAACAGGAAAATTTTCATTTGGTCATAATCTAAAGAATTATTATTTTTCGAAACATTTCAGATTTGAGTTATTATATTTTTTACTGTAATTAAATCGCTTTTTAATTATTTGAACTCCTATGGCTATAGAGGGCCGTAGGAGTTCAAAAATTGAGAGATCAAATTGTGAAAAAAAAATTTACTGGTAAAACTAATGATTAACCAGATAAACAAATATTCGACATCTTAATGACATATGTTTGTTCTTCTTATTATTTTTATTTACTAAAATGTTGATAACAATATTCTTTTTTAGAAAGGTTTCAATTTAAAGTTTTTCTGATTCAGAATTGCTTAATTCTTAGCTAAATATGACTTTGAATTAATAAACGAGTAAATAAATAATGCCATTATTTGATTTTGCATTGCTCAGAATTTGAAGCATTATTATAACCTTTAATAATAAGTTAAAAAAGTAAGTTGTGATATTTTATAGATTATTATACTTTAATGTTTTATGAGTAATTTTCAATCTAATAATAATAAACAAAAAATAAGATGCTTACTGTTATAATAAAATTCAATGTAATTGATGAAAACGTCAAAGAGTATTATTCAAAAATATTATTAAAATCCTTAATTTGTGCAAAAATCTTTCGAGAGTAAAAATTTTAGAATGTATGAAAGATTTTATTTCTAATTACTCAGCTGAAGTAACATGTCTTAAAACAAAAGAACTAGAGTATAATCAAGTTATGCTAAGAATTTTAGGTGAAAATGAATCACTACATAAAGAGGTTGATACGTTAAGAGAAATAATACAAGATTATAGTATGCTTTATATTTTTAACCTTTGTGCAAATAGTAATTTTTTAAATTTTTTTTAATATATTTGCATCATAAAACTATTTAGAAAGTTACTATCAATTCAATAAAATTTTCGAAATATTTAATGATTAAAAAAGTTTATGTACTCTTTATTGAATAAATATTCAATCTATACAATTTATATACTTTCTTAAGCCTATTTCTTAAAGCTAATAGTAATATTGGTCAATATTTAGACACCAAATTTTCATAGTTGCAATAGTCTATAATGTATTCTTATATATTAAACATATTATAAAAAAGAAATTCTGATCACACTGAATAATTTTAAAGATTTCATTTTAAAGGAATATGAACTTAGCAAACAAAAAGTTTTTCTTGAGCTATCTTTCTATATAACTCAATTGTTAACCAGGGTTTTTTGATAGTTATACTAGGGAAAACACAAGAGAGAAATTCAAATGTAAAATTTTGAATACAAGAAAAAAATAATTTTAAATACAAGAAACAAATAAATATTATGGTATTTATATGTTAAGAAATATTTTTAAACTAAAAAAATAAATTTAAACAAATTTACATGATAGCAAATTCATTAATATAATTTAAAAAATAAAATTTTTGCTCTCAATTTCAATCTGTTTTCTAGTTTTATCAAAATAAATACTTCTAGAAAACACTTGATATAGGTGTACAATTTCTAAGAGTGCAAAAGAGTTTTTAAAATCAAGATTATTAAAAAAGTAATACAAATCATTTAAAATTAACTCATTTTTATTATTTGAATTTAATATTATCCAAATCTTAACCTCTTTAATATATTTAGGTAAAGATTTAGCCAGATTTTTTAAATAATGACTCAATTTCATATTTATTAAATTAATTTCAAAATAATTCTGATAAAGTATCAAATGTTGTAAATTCAGAACCCAGGGAATTTCTAAATAATTTAAACAACTTAAAAATCTGATAATCGAAAAATCTATAATGCTATGATATCTTTCATATATTGTTTTAAAAATTTGTTCGAGTGAATCTCTATAATATGGACCTATTATATTAAAGATTTTTAAACTTGAACTGCAAATATTAAGAAGTGCAAGAGTGGGTGCTTTTGAGTTATAAATTATTAGTTATTGAAGAGGGATTTGATGAATTATTGAATCATATTGTTTATCTTCGCTTTTATCAAAGTTACAATCGAGTATAATTAAACTTGAAAGAAATGAAAATTTGATTAAATAATTAATAAAAGTAATTTGATGAAAATCAATTAGATCAAATTCTAGATGCGATATAGAATGTGCTTGATATTGAAGAGAATTTAAAATATATATATTAAATATATTTTTAATTAAAAAAGATTTTAGCTCATTTTGTGTTTTAATCAATGTTATAAGATCATTATATAAATTTGAATAAATATATGATGAATTTACAAATTTTATGTGTTAAATTTTTGTAGATTTATTAACTAACAGTTGAAAAAGAAATTTAAAAATCATATCTATTATATTTTTTTTCATATTATTTTGAGACTTTTTATAAAAAATTTGCAAAAATTTGATTACAGAATCGATAAAGCTATCAATATTAAGATATTTTAAATATGATGAGTATGATAATAAAGATGCAAGTGGTAAAATTTTAAAATTTTTTTTGATAACTTTTTTAGCTTCAAAAGACATTTGTTGAATATAGGATTTAATAACAAGATATGTCTTTGAAAGCTTATTTAAAAAAGGGGCATGTCATAAAATCAGAGATGCTTCACGAAACTATTCAGAATTTACTTGAGTACAAGAATTAAGTGTTCTATGATTGTATTCTAGATTTTTAAATATTTCTTTTAATACAAGTGAAGGTAATATTTGGATCTAAAATATCTATAAACAATTATTATATAAAATTGAGATTATTTATAAAATTTAAAAAACATTCAGCATTATATTCAATGAAATAAATAATTGTATTTTGAATATTTGGCTTGTGAATTAAAATCTTTTAATTATATCAATACGCATAAATTAAAGTTAGTCAAATTTTCAAGAATTCTTTAAATAATGTCTCAGGGCATTATTTCGCACAAATACAGTATTGTTTAAATATTTAATTATTAATTTAATATAGATAATTCTGAATTAAATTTTATAATTCAAATTTCAAATTTCAACATTTTATTTAAACTTGTAAGGATCTTCTTTTTTGATAGCAATATAATAAAGCTTTTAGATTAGTACTAAATTAGTGCCATCTCTCAGAATTTTAAATATATCAAACTTTTTTAGTGATATCAAATAGTAATTGAAAATAAAAATGGGATTTCATCATGTAAACCTTTTTTTTAACCATTTTTAGTACAGTAGTATGTTATAAAATTTTTAGGTTCGATTTTACTTTATTTTATATTTTATTTGCTTTATATGACAAAAATAATTAAGCGAATGAATAATTACGTATCGATATCATATGATCAAAATTACGACAATTTCAGTAATTAGCGTTAGCGAACGAAAAATTTAATAAACTTTACATATCATGTGATTACAATTACATTTCCAATTTACCGAATCTTACGAAAAAATTACACAAAATTACGTAAAATTACGGTAATTTCATCAAAACCTATTATAGGCCGATGTTGATCAATTAGTACAGTAGTATAACCTAAGACCCTTCACGATATGTATACAAGTTTTTTTTTTATATTTTGTCACTAAAATTTAGGATTTATTTTAAAAACCCGTAAAATTCCAATTCTGCAAATCCGCTGATATGAAGCTTCTTTATAATAATCTCTAGGCACATTGAACATAACTTATCAAATTTGTCATAGGTTTCATCATTTTGCCATAGGTTTCGTCATTTCATTAATTGTCATAGGTTTCGTCAATCGTCAATTCGCCAGTTAGGAGTCACCTGACAAAATGGTTTCGTCATTTGTCAATGATTTGTCATTTGTCAGGCATCTTTAGTATACAACTTATATACTGTATATATATTTATACCCATAAATACAGAAATATTGAAATCCATGTAATCAGGTGTCCAGAATTTATAAAAACAGCTGTAATACTTATAAGTATCCAAACAAAGTTTTTTTTGAACGGATCCAACCATACATGACAAAGTGTGATAGGTACTTTTCTATTATAAAGATCCGCATTCCATGTGTGATTTAACTTAAAAATTCTTATTGTAACGGGTAAATGGTGAGGTAAATCTTTATGGAATATAAGGCTATAACAAAAAAGCGGAGGGAATATTATGTAACCATAACACAGAATACATTTCTTAGTTTTAAGATGAAACAATTGGTAACAATTCTGTGTATTCTTCTAAAAAAAAACGATAAATTAAATAACCATTGAAAGTAAATAAGGGATAGCCGATCTACGAGATTAACAACAAGGAAATGTAACATTCATAGTATATTATGCATTATATATTGCAGTAGAAATGTCTTGTTTGAAATTATATAAAAAGATGAAACTTAAGGTAAATAATCAAATTAGGAATAATGATTTTTATTTGAAATACAGTATAAAACCAACCATTTTTCCTCATCAGGAAAGTTGTAGCAACGATTCCAACGTTATTGCTCAAGAATTTGCTGTGCAAGTTCTTTAAAAGTGTCATTTTTGCGTAACGTGTAAAATACAAACTATGAAGCTCATATCGTTGCTACCTGTTATTACATTAATAATAATCGGATTCATACTTGATCAAACATACGCATCTGGAATAGGTACATGTTATGAACATACAACTTATCCATATAAACATGAAACAATGAAAAAAACAAAATGCGATATGGAAAAAGTAAGAGGCCAACAACAGTTAAGCTCTGTTGTTGGAAATCTTAGTCCAGATCAAGCATTTGTCATAGATTTTCACTGCGGGGTCAGTGATAAAACACTTTGCAGTAAAGCTCAAACTGCATTTAATTTAGTTGGTAAACGAATCGCTTCTGTGCTTAAAATTAATGTAGTAATAAAAGTAAATGCTACTTTCACTGATTTTTGCGTAGCTTTTAATGAATGTATATCCGGTAACGGGATGGTCTTGGGTACGTTTTTTTTTTTTTTTTTTTTTTTTAACTTACTACTTAATTGTTAGTATTTATGCAGCAATTTATTTACATTCGATTTTTATTTTTATTTTATTTTTTATAGGATCAGCAGCACCTGCAAGAACAATCCCAATGGTGGATAGTGATAATATAACAAGACTTTATCCTCAATCTTTAGTAAAACAAAGAATGTTATCAAATCGACCACAACTTGGAACATATGATATTGTAGCAAATTTTAATTCACAAGCAAACATGTTTTTTCGTGGAGATGGTAAAATAAAACCAGGACAATTTGATTTTGAATATATAGTAACACATGAATTCCTTCATGGACTAGGTTTCGGGTCAAGTTGGAGAACATATTTTAGTAATATTAATATATTAACTCCGATGCCAATTGATGATGGAATGACTTTTGTAGGATTTATGGAAACAGAATTTGATAGATATATGACCGTTCAACAAAATGGCACATCTGTACCTATGACTTCACTCACTAAGCAACTTAATAGTATATTTTCTAGTAAAAATTCCGGTACAGTAAATTTTGCTGGAACTCCCCAATTTAAACTTGCTCAACAATTACTCACTGCTGCATCAACACCATCCACAATGAATTTCGTAACTAATTCAAAAGATAAAATATTATTAGAAACTAGTATTAATCCTTTTCAAGATGGGTCAAGTGTTAGTCATGTAGATAGTAAGACCTTTACTACAAATAGTGATTTCTTAATGATGTTTGCTGCAAAAGATGGAATAACTTTAGATGATGTTGCTAAAATGAATGGTGATCCAACTGGTACTGGTATTGGCCCTAAAACTCTTAACGCTCTGGAGACTTTAGGGTAATATATTTTATTTAACGTTCTTTTTTTTTTTTTTTTTTTTTAAAAAAAAAAAAAGTATATATATATATATATATATAATAATATCGTATATTAACGTTATATGTATTTCTTTAGATATACGCTTCAAAATAACCCAAGTGGTGGATTTAAAGAAACTAGTGCTGCATGTTCAAGCATCCAATCACTAAATTCCAGTATTATCAAGACAATTGGGATTTTTGTCATTGTTTTTTTATTTCAACTTGCTGTTTTATAGACCAGATCAAATCATTTGTTATTCACTTTAATCATTTCATTATTTATTATTTGTTTGTTTTATTGCCAAAACCAACAGTAATTGCCGAGTTATCACGTGTTCGCTACATACGTCGTACAGTACGTAAGGAGTACATATTTATTAGCTTAGTGACCCGCGCCCGCGAACAAATAAATATGCGCAAAAAAGCTAAAGTTAATTAAATATTCGGATGTATGTACACGTACAGTACATACATACGTACATACTAGCGATCATACGTTTATCTATTAAAACTTGTCGTCAAAATGTGACTATTGATTAACAACACCGTTACACGAGATACAGCACTTGCAATAATGAATTTGTTAAATTAGTTTTTTTTAAAATAATTATTTTAAAAAATATATACAAGAAGAAAAATAAATACAATAATATATATATATTTTGTACATAACTTTTTCAATTAGTTATATGTTCCATTTTTTTTAGAAAATTATTAAACATTTTCTACTTAATAATCTTTTATGATGAAAAAAAAAAAAAAAAACGTTAAATATTGTATGCACTTACTCTATACATCTTTCCCCTTCTTTTCAAATTCACATTATTCAAATAAATACTACTAAACGCATATATATTTACTATCGTATGTTTTGCATTTATTTATAATTATAATCTTGATTATTATTATGATGATGAGCCATAAAATGATGTTCTTGTGTTATTGGTAACGCTTGCAAATCAATCGTAGATGTTGATGGTGGTTGAGTTCCGTATATGGTTTGTGATCTGACCGGCATAGACCTTCCACTAGAAAGTTGTTGATGATGACCGACTGCTCCTTCTGAAAATGATTCTTCAAATGTTTCTTCTTTTTCTCCAATATTAAATATTTCTCCAGCTGAATCTCGTTTTTTATGTGTATGCACATCTGTAGGTCTAAAACCTCGAGTTTTTAAGTCTGTTGACTCATTTTGACGACGTAAAATGAAAAATACGATAACGGTCACACCGATTACTAATACTGAAATTGTAATCACGACAAGTGCGATTACGAGTGATGAATTTATTTTGAAATCTGATCCTTCATAACCTACTGTACTATTACTTGTGTTAGCCATACATAAAGAAGTAAGTTATCGTTTTTTTCAAATTTTTAAAAATATATATCTTATCGAATTATTAATTATTTTGAATCCTAGTTTTTATTTTTATTTTATTTTTTTAAAAAAAAAAACGATTATGGATTTGTTTTTCAAAAAAAAAAGCCTTTTCAAAAAAAAAATGATCGATTTTTCGGAATAAGGAAAATTTTGTTATTCCACCTATAAAAAAAAAGCGTCTCAATCTTCAAATATTCAATATATTAAACATGTGGCTGTGTTTATTCGGGAGAGTAAAGCAATAAAGAAAAAAAAAAAAAATTAAAAGAAATTGTTATTTAAAAAACAATCATCTTTCTTTCCTATATCACATAGCCACACTATTTTTGAAGCGGATGCCACTTTTCTTGGATTAACACTCGATCATAACCAGGAGTAAAGTTTCTTTCGTTTAAATAATTTACCATTTTATCATATATAAAAATCTCTTAATTTATTCTTAAAGCCACCACATTTTTAAGATACGTAGCCTCCCCGCCAAAAGGTTATTAATAAATAATTTTTTTAAAAAAATAATTTCGTGTAATTTTTGATGTCATAAAAAAAAACTTTGCCCAAATGTTTTATATACAGTAGGTTACCCACCGATCGTTCGTAACTACGTACTTACGTCAACCATATAACCATGCATTCAACCTGTTTATGTGTTAAGAGGCTCTATCGCTGTAGCCGCGTATAACCTAAGCATCGTGGCTTGAAAAAAAAAAAAAATGTAATGTTTGTATTTACGTTTTTTTTTTTTTTTAGTATTCTTTTATGGTTATACGTAATTTTAATCGTCATTAAGTTTTAACGTCAAGTTTTAAATTGCAAACTATTATGTATTTTCGTGGCGCAATCACGTGCCAACTTTTTTTGGATTGTTTTATTTGATTTTAAAAAATAAATACATATACATACCCGATTAGCAGTCAAGTCAACATTTATTATATCCATCTTTACTTCGTTTGAACATTTGATTTTTTTTATTATATATATGATACTTATAACTTATTTCTGAAATTTCAAAAAAAAAAAAAAAAAAAAAAAAAAAAAAAAGAGAGAAAATAATAATATCTATATTGACTCAAAGGGATATAAAAGATGTTTGATTATATATCAGTATATACACACGTTAAATATATATATTTCTGGCTACACTTATTTACATTGTGTGAACAAAATACGCATGATTTGTAGAACATTTGATTTAAAGAAATATGTTAAGGTAATGTGTATATCCATCAAATTGTTCAATAATTAGAATATATATATATCGCCCCCAATTAACGTTAGTAAAATTAAATCAAATATATATCAAATATATAATATAAATGAATAATCAGTAATCTCTAAAAAAAAAAAAAAATTTAATATAATTTCACAAAACGTAAAGTGCTGACTTATTAAACTTTTCAATCATAGTATTCCAAAAGTTCCAAATTACCCAAACTAATGGAATTACGAAATACCAAATATATGCTATTTCATTAATACTTCTCAACCTAATAGGCAGAATTTTTGGCGATTCAGCGGTCGGAAATCGCCCTTTAGCATAAAATGTTTCCATCAATGCATCTTTTTCTATCCACCGTTGCCTAAGCCATTCTGTGAATTTATCTTTATCATCAGGAATTTCTGCTATTGCATAACGACGAATATGCATATGCACATTATTAGGGGATATTCCCGTAAAATAAATCCCTTTGAGATTATATACATGATCGGGATATTGTCCTTTCGTAATTCCATCAAACCCAATTGTTAAGTCATAAATATAATGAACGGATTTTTTAAGTGCCTGTGAACAGACATACAATCCTGTGGCATGTGGTAGTAAAATATGTTCATGGTCTTCCTACAAAAATGTGAATATATATGAATTGTTAATATTAATAATAATATACATTTATGTGTATATAAATAAAGAGGTATCATGACGAAACTAAGGCTAATCAAATCATTATCATTTTCAATTTACTTTAAAATCAACTAATTTAACTTTAATCTTGTGATCAAAATCAAACGATGAAAAAATCGTTTAACCCTATCATAGATATCATAATTCAAAATATCATAATTCAAAAATTGAAGACTATTTCAAAGACCTAAATTAAGGTACCTCAGGATTGGATGAGAAGAATTGAATAATGTAAAATTGCCTGATTCCAATTATAAAATTTTAAGATAAGCTAGTTCATCATAATCTTCCTCTATTGTATGATTAACTCACCAGTCCGGCTTTAGCCGCATACTTTCGAGACCATCCTCGCGTTTCTTCCGTCACTAACGTTCCTTCTGGAAATATAAGTAACCACATTGGATCTTCGGAATTGGCGATTTCTGATAATTTGTTATTCAAAGTATCTTTATCAGATGCCCAGCTTCTTTTCAGAAAAATAAAATCAAAGAATTGCATCCCCTATTAACAATAAATAATGTTTAATCAACTATCATTTTATATATTTTAACTTATTTTCTCTAATACCAAATCTCCAAAGTAATTTAACAAAAAATAAATTATTATAAATGTATATAATTACTTACCCTAACAAACATATAATAAAGATGATAAGAAAACTGAAAAATAACGTAACACGTGCAAAATTAAAAATTTCTACCCAATATCATTTACGTACCATCCGAATATAGGTAACCATTTTAAAGAGGCTTTCAATATAATTTTCATAGCACCATGCATATCTGACATGTATGAAAAAGCCCTGATTTTATGATTAAAAAAAAAAAAAAAAAAAACTATTCAATTTTTGATATTTATGATTCATATTTTTTGAAAATGATATTTTCTAACTACCAAATATATATCCAATCTGCATATATCTAATAATGGATAAAAAAAAAAAAAAATTTATAGTCAGAAAATTGACTTCGAATTTTTATATATATATTATATATATATATATTTCACCTGATGATTTGCTATTAGTATAGTTCTCTCGGGAATATTAAATTTATAATTTGGTGAAATAACATCTTTTGCCGATTCATCTGTGGTAATAATCATATTACAAGGAGCAAAGAACTGGGTGATGGTGACAAGAAGGATACCATAACATCGTTGAGTATGAATAATAATATTATGAAACATGCTCTTATTCAGTGGCCATAGAAATAGAGCTGCAAATTGTGAAAAATTGATCGCTATCGATTGAACAACTAAATTTTTGATGAGGTTTTAAAAGTTAGTAAAATAACTACATTAAAAGGAGTTTGAAAATATAAAGTAGAAACACGAAGAAGACTTACGATAGAATACGCAGAAAACTGCGGTTCGTACCATAGTATTTACGATGCTTGTCGTTCGAGGATCCTTTGGGATTGCCATCTTTAAAAATTTTTCCCGTTATGGTCAGTAACGTTTAAATCTTAACGTTTCTAGTGATAAAATTATTTTCACTCTACTTGAATCTTTATAATGCAGGCCAGTAAAAGAAAGAAGTTTATTCAAAAATCATCTATACATGGTCTTAAATGTTTTTGTGACAAGAGAACATTGTAGGACGTGTAAACTCGTGATATCAGGTTAAACTTTTTTAGAATTTTTGAGTAACAAATTTTTCAAAGTTAATGCAAGGAGACCCTATACATAACTCTATACATACATAGACTAATTGAGATATGTCGTAATACTTTAACACAATGCATTTAACGTATGACGAGTAAAGAAAATTTGTATCTTAACTCTTTATATCGATATATGGATTAACCAGGATCTTTGAGTAACGATAACGTTAAATTCAAATTAAATTCGTTATTTTAACATGTTATGATGTAATACTTAATATTGGAATTTTTTGTTATACGTACGTATAACATTTATATCAATAATAAAATTCATGATAATTTATTTTAATTTTAAATATTTGAGTTGTGATATATACAAGCTCTCGATATAGAACTCTCGATATAGAGTTGACTAATTAAAATCTCGATATAGTAAAGTTAAACTCAAAGCAAGTATATATCAAATTCTCACGATATAGTGAATTTACTAATACAGTAATAAAGCTTTTCTAGTGAATTTTTTTAAAAAAATTATTAATAGAACAGATCACTTCAATATAACGAAAGTGATTTGTATTACTTTTAATAGTTTTATTATAAACTTTATAAAGCAGTTAACATATGAAAACTATTTATTTTATTATAACTTTAATACTCAAGAATTTTTTAAGTTTACTATTATCTGCTAGTAGATAATAGTTTAATTTAAATCATAAAGAACTCATAATCTGAATCGCTCTGGTTATTTATTAAGGACTTTACAAATTGCTCTCTCTTGATCAATACTAGAATAAGGATAGAAGGCTTTCTATTCATCAAATTTCAAAACAAATATCTCTGAAGTATTTTAAAATAATTAAAAGGTTTTTACATGTTTTTTTTCTAGTTATAATAATTGAAAAATATTTTGAAAAATTAGAGCCTTTGTTCTTATATGTATGAGATATCTCAAAGCAACTTTATATACTAAATTCAAATATTTCAGTTGATAAAATGATACTTAGATTTTCTAGTAGAAGTGTTTATACAGTTAGAATTAAGAACAAGTCAATACTAAAAAGCTTTAAAATTTTATCTCTTTGTAAATTTGAGTATATCTATACCTTTCTACTAATATTATACATATCTTTTAGTAATATAATAAAGTAAATAGTCTTAGTTAAATAGGTTGTTTTGTTTACTACTTTATTAAACAATTTCTATATCATCAACTTTCTTATAATATATTCATAAATAACTATTTTACTAGTATTTTTCTTTATTAATTTCTTAGAAGTATTAGTATTAGTGTTTATAAAACTATTCAAAAAACTTTTTCTAGTTTTCTAAAATAATTGAAGATAGATAAAAGTGTTAAACTTGATTAGAATATTTATTCTGATATTAAAATAGATAGTATATTAGCTTTTTTTTAATAAGATAATAGGTCAGTTACTCACTCTCCCTGACAATCCTTAAAACCAAAAATGCTAGAAAAGAAAAAAGACTTTTATATATATAAATATACTTTATCTTTAAACAAAATACTCACGAGTTAGACTGGTGAAACTGGAAGTTCAGTAAAATATATCTTTTCGATAAAGAGTAGGCCATGAGCCAGACATAGGTTATTAGCATTTTTGAATATTTTATCATTTAAAAGAAGCTCTTGGAATATAGAAGTTACAAAAAGTTCTCAAATAGAGTCAAGTACAATAACTCTCTTTTTGCTTTTCAAGTTATTTTGGAATCACTCACTCTTTCTTCCTATACTACAAGCTAGTCTTGAGGACTGCTTTGGTGGTCTGACAAATCTTAGAGTTTTTTCGAACAAAAAGTAGAGATCTAGCTTGCCCCCTACTGATGATCAGTATACATATCATTACTATTTTAGAAGTAGCTATATTGTTGTTATAACAACAAACATGTGTAGTCACATTATAGTTTGGGCTATTACTTTAGGCTACGATATTTACGTGAATAAGCTCTACATATATGGACAAAAACCAAATAGATATATCGAAACTATATAGATATATACAAACAAGTGCAAATTATATATATAATTTTTAAATACTCAGTCTGAGTTCTCATTCCTTGTTAGATTAGGTTTAGAATTAGAACGTCTTTCTTTTCTTTTTGTTTTGTTTTTTTCTTTCTGCTCTTTGTTTTTCTTTAACTGTTTTAAGGTTTTTTAACTTGCTCGCAAGTTTTTCCTTAGTATAGT
>CAJVPM010000609.1:0-15820 GCA_910592325.1 Scutellospora calospora
TCATGTGATAGTTCCGTAATAACAAACTAATAAAATCTAATCGGCCAAGGAAGTGGCCTTAATAACAAAAAAAAAAGAAAAGTTATTAAAAAAGAGTCAAAATTATTAATTATAGAATACTGACAATTAATAGTTAATGATAACAACAAGAATAATACTACTTTAGAAAAATAAAAAGCTATAATCTAAGAAGGCATAATAATCAAAGCTATATAATTAGACAAAAATATGAAAGTTGGCACCAAGTGCTAAAGAAAGTTTATAGAAATAGAGAGGCTTTATATATGAAAATCTTAGTTTCAGCTTGCAAGAGAGACAGAGAGTTAGATAGTATAGAAGTTAGTAGAGATATTAGAGATATAAAAATTAGTAACATAGATATAGAGAAGGCAGTAATACAAAAAGTAATAAAGGATAAAAAGTTATAAATAAAACTATGTAGATTAGCTAAAATTATTAAAGAGAAAAAAGAGTTAGATATATATACAGATGGTTCACTAATTATAGAGTTATTAGAGAATAAAGAAATTAAAAAGATAGGTATAAGATAGGTTATAGCAGATGATAGTAGTAGCAATTGTAGTATAAGTTTTAGTAGTAGGATACTAAACTGGCCCTCTTTGACTTGTGCTGAACTAGGTGCAATTTGAGTAGCACTACTAGTTGTACTATATAGAGCAAATATTCAGATTTTCTTTGATAGTAAAGTAATAATTGAAGGAATCCAGAACTATCAGAGACTAACAAGTACAAGGAGCAATTTTAAAACCAAAAATTATAGTTTAATTAACCAAATCTTAGACTATTGCAAAATAAAGAAAATTATGAGAACAACTCTCTCTATAGATCATCTAGTCACAAAATCGAGCTAAAGGTTACTACATAGATAAACTATTAAACTCACTAATTAACACCTTTTAGCATACTAAGAAAAGAGATTCAAAAAGCAAAATTATATATAAAGAAGTAAAAGAGTAGAAAAACTCAAACTTAAAAAGTGACCTGGAAAAAGTTTTAACAAAAATTATCATGAAGAAAATTTTTTTGCGAATAAAACTAGAAATCTGAAAATATTCTGAAATGCAAATTAATCATATAACACAAACACTTGCAGAGCAGGTAAACAAACAAACATATTATTGAAATACGTATCATGTATTAAAAAGCAAAGACGAATTATGCAAGACCAGAACTAGATAGTTTACAGGCAAACTGAATAAACTTACAGGAAATTCTGAAAAAAAGTGAAGTCACTTCTAGAAGCAGGATTTAAAGAACCTAAACAAAGAGAATAATTAATAAATAAAATATAGAGTATAGACAGAGCTAATAAGTATAGATTAAAATTAGATAGATATGTGGAACAGAAAGAAAGCAATCAGACTCATAGAAGTAGTGACTAAAGAATATGGCAAAGAAATAATAGCAGAAAGTAGCAGATCAGTAATAGGTCTAGAAGATCATATAGATAAGATGATAGCACAAATTTTAGAAGTAGATAGTAGCATAGTAACAGTAGCTAGAGAATGGAGAAAAGTTATAGAAAGAGCAGCAATGACTGAAGAAATCGATAGAGTAAAGAGCATACTAGGTCAAGAAGTTAATTACACAGTAGTAGCAAATAATGAATTAAGAATACAAGAAAGCAAATCAGATGTAGAGATGATATACCAATCAGATTCAAGTAGTATAGATAGCAATATGAAAAACTCAAAAATAGAAGTAGAAAGAACTCAACTATCAGAAGACAAAAAAATCGAAGAACCACCAAGCCAAATGGAAGAAGTTCAAGAGACTAAGGAAGAAGAAATTAGTATAACAAATACAGAACAACAGTACATTACTTCAGAGGAATCAGAAGATAATATACTCCCTGCAGAATCAGATTCTTCATTAGAAAAAAGTATTTGGGTACTAAACAAAGATAGATATGAAAGAAAAGAAACAATAAGAGCTAAGGTAGCAGCTATCAAAGTCTTAGGAAACAATGAGAAACATAAAGAAAGATCACTCAGATAGTTGATAGGAAGAAATGTTTATGTGAAAAAAATTTCAAAAAAGTTTGAACATGGCAATCTTTAGTGCATAGTGACTTTTGACTGTATTAAAGGCTATGAAGAGGCAAAAGAAAAACTAAAAAACAAGAAAGAAAAATATGAACAAGCCAATTTCCTTTTAGAGGAAAATGAAGAACAAGAAGAACTGAATAGAATAGCAGGAAATCAAGACATAAGAAACTCAACTCAAGGAGGCCAAGAAACAAAATTAAAAGAGAAAAGCAAGCAGAAAAAGAACTCAAAGAAGTTTTCTTAAGAAGAGGAGAGAAAGCAGAAACCAATATACATAAATGAGGTCTTCTTAAAAAGAAAGAAATTACAACATATCAAGCTAACAGAAATTTAAATCCATCAGAGAATGACAACAAAATTACAGTTTGGAACCTGCCAATTTGGGCTAGAAGAACACAGGTATTCAAAATAGTTTATTTTTTAGGAAGAGTAGAGCATATTGAAATGATTAAAAGTGCTTCAGACAAAACAAGAACAGAAGTAGAGTTTAAAACAAGCACCTTTAACAAAAAGAATATAAACAAAATTTGGTGCTTGCTATTCATGAACAAAATACTAGTAAAAATTTCAATAGGTACTAACAATTTCTCTTTACTCCACACAAGAAATAGATTTAGCAAAAGGTTACTAGACCTGCTAAAAAACACAAACAAAGTACTACTGTAAAGACAAATAAAAAGATCAGAAGCTAAAGTACTATATATTTTCAAGAACTCTAATAATAATAATATGAGGATTGCAACAGTTTACTTTGAAAAGGAAGAAGATATATTAAATTGCTTCAAATTTTCATTGTCTTATTATGACAACAAGCTAAGATAGGCAAATCTAACAAGATATGAAGCAGATTCAAAAAACAGGAAAGCTACAGATAGTGAAGAGCTAGGAGCTTACAGAAGAAGTAATACAAGAAGCCTCAGAACAAGAAGAAGTATGGAACAAGACCAAGAAGTTATTAGAAGATATACTCTAAGTGAAGAAAAAATAACAAGTAATATGAAGCAAGCAAGGGAAACTACATAGACAAGTGCTTATTCTGAGAAAAAGAGAAAGAAAATATGAGAAGGCAAAAAGAGAGAAGTCAATTATGAAGCATCTAGCAGTATACTGGTGACTCCAAAACAAATCTCAGGCTTAGAAAATACTTATGATTATATGCTACAACTCATAAGAAGTCTTGAAAAAAAAATCCAATATATTGAGTGGGAGGCTCCAAATCATTTCTAACAAGTGCACTAGTTGAATTAATGGAAATAGACAGTAGAGCTGACTGTCTTAACACAGAGAGTTTTTCTAAAAGGAGGGAAGAAGAAGTTGTAGTAGAAGACTATCAAACATTAAAAGTAGCATTATATAATATTAATGAGATAAAAGGAAACTTCATGAAATTAGAATTATTATTAAAATAGACAAGCAAAGAAAATATTGACATAATTGAAATCAATGAAACAAACACAACAGGTAGACAAAACAATTTCAATTTAAAAGATCAAGACAATTATATAGGCATATAGTCTGATGTAGAAGAGAATAAGAAGAAATCGGTCTAATAATATATAAAAAATAGGAAAGATACTTAAGCTAAGTAAAAAGAAGAAATACATATTACTTAAAAATACTCTTTGTATTCAAAGGTATAAAGTGCTAGTCTTAGTAATATACATACTACATAATGATCCTAAGATCAAAAAAGATATTCAGCAACAGGTCATTAAAAGAATATTTGAATATCAAAATAAAGAAAAAGTTACGAAAGTCATAATACTAGGAGACTTTCATGATATTTGATACAAAGAGCTAGATCAGAATAAAGAAGACTCTAGGTAAGCTCAGAAACTCCTGCTTCTGAACTGGCTTGAAAACTCTAATATGATTAATACATTCAGAAAATTACACCTTCACAAAAGAAAATTTACAAGAGAAAATAATCAAGTAAAGTCTAGAATCGACTATATCTAGGTATCTAAAGATCTAGGCCAAAACCTTACCTATTGTAATATACTAGAAGCAGATATAGTTACAAACAGTGACTATGCTATCATAATCGCAAAAATGCTAATAGATATAAAGAAGAAAACTAGATCTCTGACTAGTGAAAAAAGACTAAAAGAAAAAAGATGGTCATTCCTTCTCGACAAAGTAACAAAAAAAAACTAGGAAGATTATAAAACAAAACTAGACAGTGTACTCAAGAAGAAGCTGAATATTATAAAAGATGGGTATGATCTAGCTTACCTAAAGACATCAAACAAAGATAACTTGTAGGATATAATTGCAACAAGCATAATCAAGTGTATAAGATTAACTCTCCTAAGAAAGAAGTCTACAGTGGGAAAATCTGTTCTAAGAAAAAAAAAAAGAGAGCAGAAATATCAAGAAAAACCTAAAAATAATCAGAGGTATGTATCAACAATGCTCTTTAAAAATAGGTCAGAATATAGATAGCACAGACAAGCACTTAATAAATACAAAAATAGCAAGAATAAATAGTCTGTATAAAACAGAAATAGAAGAGCTCTCTGAAACTATGTGAATCAAAAAAAAGACATGAAGAGCTAAAGGTGTGGTAAAAGATTATATATTTAAAAGCTCAGCAAGCAAGAAAAAAAGAGGATCTCAAAGAAAATAGTATGCAGTTGAATACTACTGTGAAGCAATACAAGGAGAACTCAAACATATGATAAGTAGCTTGCTTGAAAGATTTTTAAAACGAGTGGTTATAGACAGAATCATCAAAGAGGACAACTCAGAAATAGTACTAGTGAACCAGAAAGAAGAAGTACTAGAAGAAGTGAAAAACTATTTCAAAAAGCAATTCTGCAAAAGAAATACCTATACTTCAGATATGCCAATTAGATAGAAAAAAGTATATAATCTACTAGAAACAGTAGATAGCAAAATATACGATAGCTTAGAAGATAAGATCTCTAAAAAAGAATGGTTAAAGGCACTTAAAAAGACAAAGCCTAAGTCTGTATCAGATCTATCTAGTATAAGCTATCTACTGATAAAAAAAGCAGGTACAATAGTATAAAAAGTATTTAGACATCTTGCTAACCTATGTATCAGAGAAGGAGAAATCCCAGCTAAATAGAAGCTCAGCTAACTCTACCTAATTCCTAAAGGAGAAGACTGGAATTACAATCTATCTAACACTTACTTAATTGTTCTAATTGAAACTTTTCACAAAACAGTAGTAAGAGTCCTAACATATAGACTAGACAAAACTCTAGTAGACTTCAATGTTTTGGAAGGTTCTAATTATGCTGGGCTTTCAGGTAATAGTACAATAAGCTCTATTCATATAATAAACAATTTGCTTGAAGATACAAGACAAAAAAACAATGAGCTATGGATTTTATTCTAAGACATATGAAAAGCATTCGACTCTGTAGGCTTAAAAATACTAGAAAAAGCCTTAAAAAGAATCAAGCTTCTAGAAAACATGATCAATTTCATATTAAACTTGTATAAGAAAAGGAGAATCAAGGTGATTACAAGCTTCAGACTAACAAGTGAATTTGAAGCTGAAGACGGATTCGATCAAAGAGAAGTAATCTTACCCTTAGTCTGGTGTATCTTTTATAATTCACTTCTTTGTATAGTAAATAATACAAAAGACATGGGATATCAGATAGTAACAAACTGGCCAACAGACATAGCTCACAACAGAACCAAATGACTAGCATATCAACAAGCTGTGTTTGTATATGCAGATGATACAACTTGAATAGCAAGATTCAAAGACGAGCTACAGAAAATAGTAAATATCTTAAATGAGTTCTATGAGATAAATGACATTAAAATAAACAGTAAAAAGTCAGAGCTAATAGTTGTAAATGCCAAGAAAAAAGAAAAAGAAAAAGAGATGCTAGCAATTAAAGTAGGAAAGAACCAGGATCAAGTCCTCGCAAAAAAAGACAAAGATATAGTAAGATACTTAGGAGTATAGATCTCAGGAAAGGAAAACAACATTATACTCTAAATATTGTAAGAAATGAAGTAAGCAAGATATGCAAAGCTATAAGGTGAAAAAAAGTATCAGCAAGTCAGCTCATATATTTAAACAATAGTATCTTGCTACCTAGCATAGAATACAGACTACAAACAACATTCTTAAGCAAATCAAAATGCAAAAACTTATAAAGACTAATTTGAACTTTAATCAAAAACAAACTTGAGCTAGCTAAGTCAATAGCAAATTCAATTTGCAGCCATATAGGTTTCTTGAGCATGAGATCAATCTGGCAAAACCAGCTTGCACATCACTTTACAGAGCTTACTCTTCGTCTCAACTAACAAGGTCTTTTAGAAGTAACAACAAGACTAAGAGTTAGAAAAAGTTAACTATAAGACAAATATTTATACAGTCCTCTGAGCAAGAACTATAAGTTCAATAAGCCAGTCCTTACAAATAACTTGGCTATAAAAGTATTGCATGAAAGAGCTAAACTAAACATAAAGATCAATGAGATCCTAGAAGACTCTGATACTCTCAACATTAAAGGAATAGAAATATCAAGCTTGCTAGATACAAAAGAGCTTCGTACCTTTTTAAACTTAGACAAGATGAATCTTTTCATACTAGAATAGCTTATAAATAGTTCAGGAAGTTACCTGCTAATCTAGGATCAACTAAAGTATATAAGAGGTAGAAAAATAAAAGACTGTATTCCAAGCTGGTTCAAAAAACTCGAAGAAAGGATACTGAAAGAAAATAGTTCTAGAGAAGTACAAGACCTTTACAAAGTAAAGAGCCCTAATAGAGAAGTAATAAAAACTCAACTACAAGCTATTGCCAAAGATAGATGAAAAAGAGAATAGGTATTTTTCAAAAGAAGAAAAGACTTCTATATAGGAAAAATAGCAAGGAAAACAGAAAAGCATATAATAATTGAGTATTGGAGACAATCTAACTAACTAGCAGAGGCCTTCTCATTTGTCAAATATAGCCATTGCAATATAGGAAGTACTGGTAATAATGAGTGTCTAGTTAGCATCAGATATGATGAAGGATCTCAGATAGTCAAGGTAAAAAAAATTAATGAGAAAGAAGTAATATTGAAAGCACTACTATCAGCACTTATTGAGGATAAAGAATCTTGCACAAATCATGAGACAAACCAAGAGGTATCAGTAAAAATTATAGCAAATAGCCTCAAAAGTGCAATCATACAAAGAGTAGTAGAAAACAAAAAGATCAAGAGAGAGCTAGTAGATACGTATGAGAAACTAAAAGAGGAGAAGGTTATCAGGTATTATACAGATTGAATGCTAGCAAGAAGTAGCAGAGAGCTAGAATCAAGTAGAATAGGAGCTGGTTGGTTAGTCAGAAGTAAGGAGGAGATAGATAGTAGTATTAGTTTCAGTTGTAGTATAGAAAACTGGCCTTCATCAACTCATGCAAAATTAGAAGCTATATGAGCAGCTTTGCTAACAGCAACATATAAAGTGCAAATACATATATTTACTAATAGTAAAGTAGCAATAGAAGCTATCGAAAAGTGTATAGGTGACAACAAGTTAAGAAATTAGTTTAAAATGAAAAACAGAAGTTTACTGAGACAAATAAAAGACTGCTACATAGCAAAAAGTCTAAATTTGTCATTACACAAAGTTAAAGGTCATAGCAGAGACAAATAGAATGAGCAAGCAGATTACTTAGCTAAAGAAGGTACCAGAAAAACTGATATACTCAAAGTACCAGAGACAATACTAGATAATATTCGAGCTATCTTAAAGTAGAAAGATCAAATAATAGACTGCTCGCTTAGATCATTTATAAACATAACAACTACAATAACATATGAAACAGAATAGGCTAAACTAAGCAAGGCAGCAGATATTATAGCCCTGAATCAAGGAGACAATTCTAGCAAGGAGCTAATTTGGAAAAACACTTGAGAAGCACTAAAGAAATGACAAGAGAAAAAGTATATTAGTCTAAAGAAAAGCAGAGACCTTATATTTCATATAAAATACATCAATGATATCCTACTGACAAAAGATATCTGCTATTTGAGAAACTCCAAGCTATACAAGAGCAGAAGATATATAGCTTGCTTAAGAAAGGATAAAACCTTGTACCACATAGCAGAATGTGAAATCTACTAAAAAATAGAAGAACCTAGAAGAGAAAACTCTATACCTAACAAGTCTCGAAATGTTAACAAAGTTGGATCTATCACTTGAAGATGATGTATTGAGGAAGGTACTCTATAATGAAGACTCAGAAGAGAAGATACATATCAGAAAAATATACCTTAGAGGCCTCACAAATAAGAAGCAACATGCAGATATATACAAAATAGTGCAGTCCAAAAGCAAGGCAAACAAAGTATTAATAAGTTTTATTGAGCAATTCTGGTCTTGCTTTTATGAATGATTATGGAAGTTCAGGTGTGAAATGATGGTTGAATGGGAAAAAAAAAACATCACAACCAAAGAAAAAAGAAGGAAAAAGACAAGAAAAAAGGGAAGGCGAACAAAGAAAACATTTCTCCCTTAAACAAAACAAAGGAATCAAAGAAGGAGAAAGAAATAAGAATTCAAAAAGAAGCTTCTGACAGAGTTGATAGATAGATAAAGTCAGGTGGTAAAGAAGGATGGTTAAGGTTTAAAACAAATTAAGTGATTTTGATATAGGCTAGTAGCAGCCTCTCATTGACTAAGAGCTAGTAATTTGTATATACAAATTTAAACTCTTACGAGAGAAATAGTTGCTGCAGCAAATCACACTTAGATGCTAAAAAGTAACTGAGTGAGTTCTGATTAGTTTTAGAAAAGTAGTTTGCTATAAATAGTATAGCATTTTACTTGTAGCTTAAATTAGCTTATTTTTAATAAAATGATAGGCAAGATCGCCTAAGTTAAAAAAAAAAAAAAAAAAAAAAAAAAAATGAAAAAAATTAAGCTAGAACTAATTAAAGTTAAAGGGTATAGCTCAAATATATAGAATAATAAAGCAAATTGTTTAACAAAAGAAGGCCTTATATCTGATTTTATACTCAAGACTTAAGAAGTAATAATGAGTAAAATAAGAATATTCTCTATTTGGAAAAAAAAAATAATAGATACTGTACTAAGATTCTTCATTAATTTAACTATAATAACAATAAATAAGAATACATGAGCAAATCTAAATAGTATCAAACTAGTATTAAATTAGAGAGTAACAGATCTAAGCAATTTTGATTTGAACTGGAACAATATATGAAGTGCATTAAAAAGCTAGCAGAGTAAAAGATGTACAAGCATTAGGAAGAGTAATGTACTAATATTTAGAATCAAATACTTTAACAAGCTTTTATCTACAAAAGATATATACTATTCATACTTTTTAAAAACAAAACTTGAGTCTGGTAATCTTAATATAGTAGTTAGGTTGCTGGATCATCATGCAAGAGGTTTAGGGTTCAAATCTCATTGTTAACAGAATTGAATAATTACCTAGATATCTGTATCCAATTTATAGTAAACTTTGCTCATTTCTGAGGTTATAACCCTGTAAATCATATTGCACTAATGCTAATTAAGTATTAAAAGTATGATAGGGTATTTGAAAAAGCATTATATTATACGAATAAATCTTGATAGGATCTATGAGCAGAAGACCTGCATAGTAGAAATCTTAAGTTAGGTAAAGTAGTATAGATTTCAACAGCTATACTAGTTAATGTTTAATCTAAAAAAGAAAATCTGCATATGAAAAGATTAGTGATAAGGATGCAAATAAGTCTATTAGGAAACCTGCATACAAAAAGATTAGCAAAATAAGTATGCATAAGTCTATTATACAAAATTATATAACAATACAACCTGGTTTGACAGCCAACTGAATTTGAAAAGATCTGTTCCATGTGATATTTGAAGATACAGACAACTTTTAGCAATACTAATCTGAGTGGTAACCAGATTTAGAAGGGCTTATCTTGTATGATATCTGGAGGTACAGATAACTAACTTAGCAAAAAGCTATAGTAGGAACTAGGTTTGTACAAACATCAAACAAGGGTATATGCAAGCTAAATTAGAATATAGTAAAGTATAGTTGGGTACTATAATATCTATAGATTAGGAAGTTGATGAAAGGGTATTTGAGATAGGTCTAGACTTCGAATTTTAAAGTTTATGAACATATATCAGCTCTGTTAATATCTTCTGTAAAAAGAAGTAGTATAGGGTTAGGCAAATTTAGGTAATAAATGATAGCAGAATAAGAATAGCATATAGCCAAAGAGTTTAAATAAGGAATTTTTAAATAAATTTCAAGTATAGTAGCTAGTATAGAACCTTCAGGCAGACTATTTAAATTAGACAATCTAAAATTGTATATGTGGCTAGTTGTACTCTTATATATGTAATTATTGCTCAAAACTATCTATACTAATAAAAATCTTACTAATAGCATGTTGTATAAAGTAAAAAAAAAAAAAAATAAAAATAAAACTTGCATTACCTGCTATGCAATAGTAGAGTTATTAGAACACTTAGCAGAATGCCAAATATATCAAAAGATTTGAAAAAAAATATAAGTATTTATAATAGAGAAGCTAGAGCAATAGCTTAGTTCTAAATAGGAAATTACAATAAAAAGTCAAATACTTAATGAGGTTTTTTTAGATTTGAATACAGAAACTAGGCTTCAAAAAAGAAAACTCTATATACAGATGCTTACTAATAAAAGTTTAGTAGCAGAGACTAAAGACCTTCTAGGTTCAACTTCTAAAGCAAACAAAGCTATTTGCTGGTTTACTAAAATATTCTAGTTAAATTTCTTTGAAAGGCTTTGAAAATTTTATTATAAGATGATATCAGAGTAAGAAAAAAGAAATAATATCAACAACAAGAAAAAGAAGAAAAAAACTAAATACAACTCTCAAACTAAAGTGAAAAAGAAATAAGAAAATAAAAAAAACTAAGCTCTAATGAGAAAAGAAGTTAAAGAATCAAAACAAGATAAAGAAATAAGAATTCAGAAAGAAGCTAAAAGCAAAATTGAAAGATAGATTGAAGAAAAAATTAAGGATAGTTGGTTAAGTTTCAAAAACAATTAGGCAATTTTAATACAGATGTATAGTAGCTTTCTGTAGATTTTTAGAGTAAGACTCTGTTTAGATATTCTACTCTTTTAGAAGGAAAATTTGTTATTATAGTAAATCAAATCTAGGTACTTTAAATAGCTAAGTGATTTTGGATTTAAGTCAAGAAGGCAGTTGTATAGCTAGTTTTATTTAGTTTATATTTTTGTTATAACATTTTTTATATTTTTTCTTAATAAATTAAAAGCAAGATTATTTAAGAAAAAAAAAAAATAACTAAAAATCTATTCTATAATATTTCTAATATAAGTATAAATTTTTACAAGTAAATTACAAAAGTTATAATAATTAAAGTTGTAATCTTTTAAAAGTTTTATCAAATTACTTAATAAATTATACTTCCAAAACTTAAATTAAACAAGTTTATCTTAAAATACTAATAAATTTTTGCAAAAATTTTTTTATAAAATTAGCTATTTTTAGCTCATATATAATTCTAAATTTTTTTCTTATAATATAAAAACAAATACTACAAAAAGATAATTCTTATTTTCAAATTTTATTATCTATAATTATTTTTTTAATATTTTTGTATTTTAAAAAAATAAATCAGAGCTGAATAAATGCAAAAATGTAAACAAATTTGTCTACAATCTAAGAGATATAAAAAAAATTAAAAGAATTAAGATAGATCTATATAAGTAATTAGATGAACTGAAGTAGAGCTTATCTTTTATATAATATATAAAGCCTTAATAGCTAAACATTTAAAAATAAATACTATATATTATAATATAGCAAACTTATACTTATTAAGACTAAATATATAAAGATATTTAAAACTATATACAAGTATATGAAGTATACTAAAGATGATTAAAAACCAAAAAAAAACATCTTCATTTTATCTAAATTAGACAAGCTTTTAAAAGAATTAGAATTGACTTAATAAGACCTCTTCTAATTACTAAACAAAATAATTACTATATTATTATTATTACTGACTATTTAACAAAATAGTTAGAAGCTCATGAATCACGACACTCTTTCTGTAGATCATTTTGACTATTTCTGGAGCTAAAGGAAAAACAGAAATAAGTTAAAATCTAGACTAAGAAACAGTATTAGAAGAATTAATTAAAAGGAAAAATAACTAGAAACTACATATATTATATTAGAAGAACAAGAAAAAGTTCTTTCTTATTTCAAGAATAAAACAAGAAGTAAAGAAATCTCGAAGAAAAATTCAAAAAATTTTTTAATTTTTTGGAGAATTGTTACTTGGAATCACAGATCAGATTGTATGATACAATCATGTGAAAATTAGATAAACAAACAAATGTGTGATCAAAATTGCTAGAACATAACATAAAATTAACCAATAGAAAAGAAGTATACAAGACGAGAACCAGAATTTTCACAAGTAATCGGAAAAAACTACAGAGAATTAGCGAAAAAAGATGAAGTCATTTCAATATAGAAAATAGAGAGTTAGTTAAAGAAGAGAACAAAAATAAGATAGATAACAAAGACAAAGATGTGGAATACAGAAAACTCAAAGCACTTCATTAAGAAAATAATGAAAGAATATGAAAGAGAAATAATTCAGAAAAGGAGCATCTCAATACTAGGTCTTGCAGATCACTTCAATAGAATGGTAGCAAAAGCAATGAACATAGATAAAGAGATTATTACTTTAGCAAGGCAATAATGCACAGTACTAGAAAAAGCTGCTTTTACAGAAGGGATAGATAAAGTTCAATTAATACTAGATAGAGAACAAAACACAAAGAATACATAACAAGAAATAGTAAATGAGATAACAAATGAGGTAAAAATATGAATAGAAGCACCTTTACAAGCAGGAACAAGAATCATTATATAAGTAGAAACTTCAAAAGACTCAACACAATCTATACCTTCTCAAAATGAAAATAATAATATATCAAAAGACATAAAAGTAAATGAGATAGCAGAAACTATGGAAGATATTCAGCTAGTAGAAAGTAGTATAGAAATCTGCTCATTAAAAGATCAGATAGAAGAATAATTAGAAAGATTAGTTGAAGTAGGAAAATTAAAATGTGGTAGTACATCATAAGAATGTAGCTTATGAGCACCGAAACCAGAATTATGCAAGGACAAAAGAGAGTTCAAGGCAAAAGTAGCTGCAGTTAAAATTCTAGAAGATAACGCAGAACAAAGAGAAAAATCAATTAGATGGGTATTAAGGGAAAACAAATATATTAAAGCAATACAAGAAAATTTGCAAATAGAAACCAATAGTACATTATCTATTTCGACTGCAAGAAGAGATATAAAGAAGCTAAATCAAGACTAAAAAAAAAGAAAGATGAATTTAACCAGCTGAATTTAATACTAGAAAAAAAAGTTGAGAAGAAAAGTTTTAAAAAGAAGAAAAAAATCGTACATATCCCTAAGAAAGAAAAATAAATAAGAGAAAATCAAGCAAGACTCGAGTTTGAGGAAATATAAAAGAGAAGAGCTATTTTATACAACCAAGTTGAAGAAAGTGAATCCTCAACAAACAGTGAGAATAAAAAAAAGAAAGAAGTTGCAACTGATCAAACAACAGAAGAAAACTAGCTTTTAAAAAAGATAAAGAGAAAAAAAGAATGTACAAGCAAGAAACTCTTGGTGAAGAAAAGAGAAATCCTAGAAAAAACCAATACTTAAACAAAGAAGAAAGACTCCTTACCAAAATAGAAGAAACAATTACAGTATGAGATATACCTCACTACATGACAAGATCACAAGTCTTCTATGCAACTAGACATCTTAAATAAGTCAAAAATATTGAAATGATCAGAGAAGGATCAGAAAAAGTAAGAGCAGAAATACTCTTTGAAAAAGGAAATAGTCTAGTACAAGGAATGGAAACCTGAGCTATTCCTCTTACAAATGATCTGTTGGTACACATAATACCAGAATCAAATATAAGAAACTTACTAGAAAGTTGTAAGCAATTTATGCTAAAGCTATTCAATATCTCACAAAATGTAAATGAAGTATTACTATTCAGGTAGCTTAAGCACACTGAAGCAAAAGCAGTACATATCTTCAAAAATTCAAATAGAAACAACAAAGGCTACGCATTAGTTTCTTTTAAGAGCTAGAGAGAAATGATACGAGCACAAAAATTTAGTATCAACTATTACAATATAAAGCTATTCTGTGAAGCATCAGAAGTAGACACAAGTGAAACATATTGTTCAGAAGAGGAAAGTCAGCAAGAATACTACAGACACAATCAACAAACAAGTTCAAGAAGAAAAGAAATAATCCAAAACAAACAAGGTTTTTTGAAAAAAAAAGGAGTGAAACAGAAAATAAGTTATATATAAGATTAGAAAAAGAAAAGACCTTCTCTAATGAAAAATAAAACAAGGAGCTATATAAAGAAGATGAATATGCAGAATCTCTCTCATATATAGCATAAAGAATACAATATCTAGAAGGAAAACTAAATAGCTTTGAAAGCAATTGGAGACTAGAAGCTCTAAATCACTCCTAATATTAGCCAAAGTTGAATTAATAGAAGCTCTTGTCTATTAAGAAGGAAAACTTGAAGAACAAAATAGAGCAGAATTAAATCGAAACTAAAGAAAAAGAAGAGAAGAGAATCAAAAAGAAGGAGAAAAGGGGAACAGAGATACAGGTAGCAGTATAAGCTACAACATATACACTAGAAACAGAGAGAGTGAAAGTATAAAGATAGGAACACATAATATCAATAGGATAAAAGGAGATAATATGAAAGTAAAACAGCTAGTAGAGTTTGGTAAGTCTAAAGGGTATAATATAATTGGGATTATTGAAACTAACATAGGAGAACCAGAAAGCAAATGGATAAATACAAAAGATTATAGGTACTCAAGCTTTTGAACTGAATCAGAAAAAGGTAAAAAGAAAGGGTCAGAAATTGGGTTACTAGTTGATCAAAATTGGATGAAAAATCTAAGAGCGTGTAGAAAATATAGCTCATTCCTGCTCAAAGCTGAATTCTACTTTAGAAGAGTGATTTTGCAAGTCTAAATAGTTTATCTCTTACCTAAAAATTTAGAAGTAATGAAAAAAGTACACAAAATCTTAATAGAAGAAATTATTAGGAATAAAAAGAATACGCACTATATAGTTTTAGGAGATTTTAATACAGTACTAAATGAAAAACTAGATATAAACAGAGAAAGAAAGAGAAATGCAAATTGTGGAACAAAAATCATGAACTAGTTCAAAAATACTGATCATGTAGAAGTTTTCTGTCTCTGTAACTCAGGATTATCTAAGTATTTATAGTCAAATAGTAAAGCATCAATTAGAATAGATTATATATGAACAACACAAGATATAAAAAATTTTATTTTAGATAGCAACATAAATAAAATAGAGACAATTACAGATAGCGATCATAGACTGATCTGAGTTAAACTAGATAGCTCGAGTTTTTTAGAAAAAAAAAGACAAAGAAACAAAAAGAGAACAAAAGAAATGAGAAGACTTTACTAATATTATAAGGCAACTAAAGAAAATTGAAATGATTATAGCTAAGAAGTAGAAA
This sequence comes from Scutellospora calospora, assembly GCA_910592325.1. NCBI lineage: Eukaryota > Fungi > Glomeromycota > Glomeromycetes > Diversisporales > Gigasporaceae > Scutellospora > Scutellospora calospora. The sequence continues at coordinate 15,690 of CAJVPM010000609.1, forward strand.
GAGTAATTAGAAATACAGAAAAAAGGAAAAGAAAAGAGAGAAGTAAAATAGACAAAGAAGCAGAAATAGATATTGATGAAGAGTGAGAAACAATTGCAAAAGCAATACAGGCAGTAGTAAGCAAGTATATT
>CAJVPM010000610.1:0-15817 GCA_910592325.1 Scutellospora calospora
TGTTTTCTTCGGGTAAAATAGGATGGGTTAAACCCATCCTATTTTACCCGAAGCAAACAACTTTCTAATTATCTTGGATCCCATCATTAGATCTCAACAATTTTAGACTCATTAGAATTTCTCTTCGAGACGGACATTTTGGAGGTAAAATAATCCCAAACTGACCGGTGAATAAAAGTTATTCACTGTCAAATATTTTACCAATTTTAGTAGTAAAGACGCAAATCGGCCCATATGATACGTATAAATTTTTATTACGTAGAATTTAAATTTAATTCCAACGTAATATATTTTTTATAAATAGGAGTTACCGTTACTATATTTATGAGAAATTTTTTATTTCACGTTATTAAGATATTTTAACATTTGATCCAAGTATTTAATTAAATTGACTCCTTACTCTGATATGACCATTGTTAAAAGCCAACCCATTAAAAAAATTCCCAAGGCTAAAGAATACTAATTTTTTCTTAATTTTTCCTTTTTTTTTGATTAATTCAATAAAAGAAAAGACATATGTTAAAAGATGACTAAAAATTTAATCGCTGAATTCCATCTGGAAACATAAATCAGAAACCTAATCAATATTATTATCATGTATATAATCATGCGATTTTTTTTTTTTTTGCCTTCACGGCAAAATTATCTCATACTAAATATATGTATAAACAATACCTCATCGTATAGCCAATATCTTATAATTATCGTTAGTTTATTTGATGCGTGAGAATAGCGTGCATTATATTATCCCAGGTACAGTATTTATCCAATACCTTGGGAGGGTAACTATAATCAAATGCGTGAGAATTGCGAGTATGTGTGAATTAAAAATTACGTATTTTTTACGAATATTGTTTATTAATATTATCTTATTATGAGATCATTAGAAATATAATAAATGATATATAATATAAATACAAGAAATATTTTTTCTTCGCTAACAGTGCTTTTTTATTGATAATTATTATTAACAATATCAATACCAATTACTAATTGCTGATAAAAAATACCAAAAATGTGTGACGAACAAGGAAAAAATAAAGAAGGACACTTGAAATTAATGAAAACTTGGTGAGTTCTTAAACGACTTAGAGTTGTTATTCAATTTTCGTATGCTTCTAATAATTAATTTTCTTTAAAGCTATGAAAGTTCGGCCGCTTGTCTCGTAAGTGCTTATTAAAAATATATGTCTATCAGTGAAATAATGCAATCTCAAGATTTAGAATTTTATTATTGATGACGAGTAGGATTGTGCAGAGAAATCCGGCAAAGAAGAATGTTGCGAGACTCAGTGCAGAATTAATGCAGGTTACCTATTTATATATACGTTAAAGTCGTTTAAAAAAATTAATATTTGTGTAGTTCAAATATAATTTTTTTTTTTTTTAAATCAAGAATTGGCGGATACTACCGCGAGATTGATGTCTTTGAATGCTCCTCAAGTGGATGCTCTAATCAATCTTGTTATTGAATCGTCCCAAAAATGTGCCGATATTTGGTATAAGACTATTTATTTGCTCAAGTATTATGACTCGTTTCATTACTTTATATCTTGATAATTAATTATTATTTTTCTATCCGTTGTATTTATAGTTCTAAGGTATAATCCTTTTGTCGATGCTTAATTTATTTTATTAGTCATTCGCTAATAATTCATGTATATTTATTTTACCACAAAAACGATCATTGTCAAGCTTGTGCTCACGCGGCGCGTAATCTGAATCAGAATTTACGAAATTATAAGGGTGTTACTGCCTAGCTTTTACATAATTTTGCCATTTCTATTTCATGTTTCTTGTTTTCCTATTAGCTATTTGCTATGCTATTTACTTGATAAATACTATTTCATCTTTAAATAAATAATGTTTGCTTTTCTAATTTTTTTCTGCTTGACACAATGTACTATAAAACTTGATTTTACTTAATAAAAATAATAATTACCATAAATAACGATGATCTTGGTTTGCGTAACATTGATCTTAACAATTGCGATACTTGAAAAACTTTTTCTTACGTGGCTGATATCATATTTTAATAAAATTAATAACTTAATACAGTAACTGATAAGGTCTTATGAATGAATTTGTACAGTGGTTATGTGAGAATGAGGCTACTTTTCCAAAGGTTAGGTTTGATGAAGGTGAATTGATTTCCACCTATTTCTGTATTGCAAGGTCGCAATGATGAATATAAAGTTTTTAATCATATATTGATATAATTTATTTTCGCTCTTAATCATATCATGATATAAAAGATAAAAATGGAATGGGTGGCAGTTATGCTGTTCAACCGATTCATCCAAATGAGATAATTGCTACACTTCCTTTAAATCTAACATTAACTCCCAAGCTTGCTCGTGAAAGTTTACCTATTCTGACTTCACTCAGTTGTCGTGCAGCGCTTGCTACATTTTTAGTTCATGAACGGCTACTTGGAAATTTGTCATTTTATCACCCGTATATTAATATCCTACCAAAGAATATATCTACTCCTCTGACGTATAGTGAACGAGAAATGTTGTGGTTAAAAGGAACTAATCTTGGTCCTGGTAGTGAGAATAGAAAAGAAATATTGAGGAAGGAATTTGAAGAGGTTTTGAAAGTTGTATCAAATGGTGAATTCATTGACGGATTATCATGGTAAGTACATATTATAATACAGTATTTATATCAGTACGGCAGTAGAGGTTATATTTATATAACCTTATTTTGAGTATAGGGAATTATATATGTGGGCATGCGATGTTATATCGTCGCGAAGCTTTCCGAATAAACTAGTTAATCCTGACGATACTGAAACAAAAGAAGCTTTGTTTCCGTTAATTGATTCTTTTAATCATAAACCCAGACAAAAAATTACTTGGGAAGTTCATGAAAGGAACAAATTACGCTTAGTTGCTAGTGATTATATAGAAGCTGGACAACAAATATATAATAATTACGGCTCCAAAGTAAATATTTTATTCGTTATTTCTATTGAACACATTTATTGCTAAATTAATAATTTTTAATATTTCAAATCTGTTTTCAAAAGTCCAATGAAGAACGTAAGTGCAAACTTAATCAAATCCTTTATAATTGAATATATTTATTTCATTATTGATTTTTTTTTATCTTCAAATAGTGTTAGTTGGTTACGGGTTTTGTATTCCTGATAATCCTGATGACTGGGTAGTGATCAAAGTAAACATTTCACAGGATCCACAGTGTGATGAAAAACTAGATCTTTTATCAAGTTTAGGACTTTCTGAAATTACACATTTTATTAAAAAAGATAATATTCCTTCAAATTTATTATCACAGCTGCGAGTGCTTGTAATGAACTCTGCAGAATTAATCTATTTTCGAAAATTACAAGAAACTCGAAATTTTAATGTCAATAATAGTATAAATGAGCCTATAGGATATCGAAATGAACTTGCAATGTTAAAAACTTTTTCTAACTTGTTGAAAATGAAATTGGAAATTCTTTTAGATCGAGATGAAGAGTTTTGTGATGATAAAATTATGTCTGTGAAAGAATCTGAAAGCATGATGAATTGTAAAATATATATCGATGGTAATTCTATTTTAACTTAATTTGATTTTATTTGTCTCGGCTTAAAATTAATCGACCCATGCTATATATAGGACAGAAAGAAATATTAACAAGTGCACTTGCAATAATTTATTCTAAAGAATTGATTATTCTTAAATCAGCATTAAATGATTCCAAATCTAATAGAATTTCAAACCTACCCTTTGTTTGTAACGATATTAATATCAACAATTATCATAATAACAATAACGCGTCTTTTAACGATATTGATTCAATAGTCCTCGCTAAAGATGAGTTATTAGATTCATTGTTGATTACTATTGATAAAGTAATGAAAATTGACAAGAAATTTTCTAAGGCAATCCATGAGATATTTAGCAACGAGTTGTTAGTTAGTGAAGAAGATACCATATTAATACTTTACTTAATTTATGAAAGTCAATATATTGAAAATTCCAAATGGAAATTATTTTTTGAAGTTGCTATTAAATACGATGATTTTTTACATGTAGGAATTAATTTATCACTCTATTTTATTGAGATTTATTAATAATTTTAATCTTTTTCTTGTTATCTAGACAAGGTTATGATGAAAAGATTCAAGAATTAACAGAATTATATGATGAATTGCAACCACTTGTTTGTAATCCCGATGTTAAATTATTTGAAAAAGATGTCTTTAGTATTGATAAATTAATTTGGTCAACATGTATTTTTGAAATATGTTCTATTACTTTTAATAATAAGGATAAAAGACAAACCTTTGGAATTGTACCATTATAATGTCAATTAACAGAGCAATTAATTTCTATTAGATAATTTTTTACAAAACTTTTCCACTTTAGAAACTTTTCTCTAATATTTGACTTATTAATTAAAATTTTGTTGACTTAATTTTTCTCTTGATATATGCTAGTAAAATATATTTTGTATATATTTAAAAAAAGAATCTATTAGAGTTGCCTGCCATAATTAATAAACAACTTATTAAAGATGCCTATGGTGGGCAACTCTATATTTAATGTTAGCTAACACAATTAAATACCGACAATTATTAGAGGCTAATTGAAGTCTCTAAAAAGAGATAAATATTCCGAGATTTGCATTTAGTATTTTAGCATTAACTTTTATATAGCTATATTCTAATATGTAATATAAAATTAAATTTATTTAATAACATTTATTCCTTTGAAGATGTGTCATACGTATCGATAATAAGTTTAACATATTTAATAGAAGTCTAACATACTTAATAGAAGTCTATAATATTAGTTTAATCACATGTTTTGAAATATGGAATAGTTATAAGGTTTTGTAAATTCGTAGTAATCGACACAGACATTTTTTTAAACGTAGAATGCTGCATGACTTCATGTGAAATGAAATTTTTTAAAATTATAATAAGCAAACCAATTTTTAATATTGAGTATATAGTATAATAGTCTCTATTATGTATAAAGAATTGGTTATCTATTTAATATTTACGTGGGACTGGTAGGATCCCAAATGTTTTACTTAGGGGTCTGAAACCCAGGCTCGTGTCTGTGCCCAACAAAAATCTAGGCATGGGCATGGGCACGGGCACGAAAGTTCAGGTATGGGCATGAACGTGGACATAAAATTTTGGCATGGGCATGGGCACGAGCACAAAAGCTCGGCATGGGCATAGTAACGGGCACAGAAATTTGATATATTATTTGAGTGCTCGAGAGTTATCACATGAAAATTGTTATACTAGTAATGTTACATGATAATTTTTACTTAATGATTTTCCCCCATTTCAGTATTTAATTTTGTCTAGCACTGGTGCCTGGCACATTGTGCCTAGCACTTAATGCCCATGCCTATAATAATGCCTGGTACTTTGTGCCCATGCTTATTATAGTGCCTAGCATTAGTGCCCATTCCTACAGAGTGCCTGGCATGGTGCCAATATGCCCGGCATGGGCATTTGCAGAGCACTAGTTTTCGCTGAGTAATTTTTTATTAACATCAATTTAAACGTAATCCTGACATAAATGAACTTCAAAGGATTTTAAAATCGCGTGATTCCTTGATCAGTTAAAAATTCAAAATTTAAATTTAAAATAATTTTTTTTTTAAATTTAAGTGAGTGTTCTCAAACAACTCCCTCAATGTGATCGAGTTGTGCACAAGAATTACAAATAATTCTTAGCAATTATGTATAAGACTCATGATGGGCTCATATTCATGGACATCTCATTCATCGCTCATGATGTGGAATAGGATATTAAGGGCGTTCTCAAGCAATGTGATTTGAACTGAGACATTAATTGAAGCGGCTATTACGATTAAATGGTAACGATATGCTGGAATTCATTGAATTGCAGATTTTAAATTTTAGCAAACTCTGAATAAATTGGGGTTTTATTCATCGAAATTGATTAGTAATTTCGATTTACACCCTTATTTAGTTAAAAAGTTCTCAATGTTCTCTGAGAACATAAAAATTTTGGGTTACACTTATTGTGAGATTTAAATTTCAAAAAATAAAATCTACCATATAATTTAGAGAATATTGTTGATAATTTAAATTTTATACACTGCTCATTTGATAAATAATCTAATGCCACATATGATTTGTTACAAATATATGAACTTTAAAGCGCAAAAAACTTTTTATAGAAAATTTCATAACAAAACTAACCGATAACTTTATAATACATCAAAGATATCCTAATGATTACTGTTGAAAAGTCTTCGAAACAGATAATCTCTCAATACTGGAAAAAACCTGTTCACTATGTATGACGGGTTTAGTTAGAAAATTATACAATGCCTTATAACATTTTGATTTTGTGTGACTAAAAGACAATATGTAACTCAATAATATTTAAAACTTAAAAAACCAAATTACTTTATTAATAATTTTAAGTGTTTCAACCCAACTTAATAGTATAAAAGTCTCACTAATTAAAATTTTATCTCATGCTTGTTCGAGGTGGTACAGACTCTTTAAGCAAATTAAAGATGTACGTGCTTTTTAATGATGTTGGTCGATGTGGAAATTCTTTTTTTTAAAAATATTTTCAGCCAAGAAAAAAAGATCAATCGCATGTGATTGATTATTGGTGATTAGATTAACAATAAACAAATGATTGTTACATTTTCCAAGTTTATTTTTATTTGTTTAACGTTATGTACAGTACGTACCTGCCCATCTTCTACGTAATTAGAACACCGAATTCGATAAAGAACCCGATTGGTCTATCTGATCAAACTGGCCAATCATCGAATTTGATACTTCAAATAATAATTTCGAATTAAAATATCAGTATCTTGAATATCGAGAATCGAATTTAATTAGGGATATTAACAATGTTAACAGTTCAGTCTAATCTATAATTTATAGTCTTAAGACTTAGAGATGATCCATAAGACTAGACTAGACTAGATAAGACCAGTTTATTTCACACAGTCTGAACTAAACTGAAGACATCCCTAGATTAATTCAACATGCTTTTGTTTGATATCTTCGACTAGTTTATAACAGTATGCGCATATTTTCGTATTAACAAAGATGCTGATCAAACATAATATTTTTAATGAACAAATCAGTTTTTTTTTTTTCTTTTTTTTTTTGTTTTAAATAAAAAACCGATTACACGTTTGTATAACACTGATCATAAGTCTATATTAAATCTAATTGTATACAAGTCTATATTAATAGAATCGATCATGAATTAGCCATACAATATTCAATGTCAATAACCTCCTTGGGTGTAGTTGAACTTAATACAATAGGATCTGTAGCTCCGACTACAACATTATCTTCAATACGTATTCCCATACCATGGTATTTCTTGGGATAGGCTTCATTCGGTGGAATATATATACCAGGTTCTAATAAAAAAATTCATAAATTATATGTTGATAATATTATTTGTAAAAAAATCAAGATTACCAATAGTTATAACCATTCCACGCGACAATCTCCGTGAACGATCGATATAATGAGTATCATGAACATCGAGTCCAAGATAATGACCAACATGATGAGGGTATAAAACGCGTTCAATATCCTAAATTTGCATTAAGACCAATATATATAAGTCAATAAACAATCATTTCGGCGCTGGAAATACATAAAAAAAGTTTACCCCTTCAACAAGATCAAATCCAATGTTCAATAATTCTTCTTTCATGAATTCAACCGAAATTTCATGTATTCCATTCAATGAGATGTTTTCAGCTTCTGTACAAAGCTAAAAGAATATATATATATATATATACGTTATGTATATTGTGACAAAGCTAAAAATATGTATATATGTTATGCATATAGTTTTCATAAACTATGACTGATTTTAAATATAATATACCTTGATGCATCTCCTGTTCACATTTAAGACTGCTTCATATAACTCTTTCTGAGGTTGTGTAAATTTTCCATTTACAGGCCATGTTCTAGTAACATCACTTGCGTAACCACAATATTCCTAATGGCAATAACAATCATTCAATATCATTATATGAAAACAACATTAATTAAGCGAGACAAATTCACACTTACACCACCTGCATCTAACAAAACAAGATCACCATCCCTTGTAAGTTATTAACAGTAAATATATATACAGGACATAATAAGACTATAAACTGATGATAAAGAGAGTAAACATACTGCAATATCATATCATTTCTCACGTAATGCATTGTTAGTGCATTAATCCCTCCTGCTACTACAGGAACATAAGCAAGAGACTGTGCGCCTTGAATGCGACATTCAAAATCTATTTTAGCATATAAATCGTGTTCTGATAATCCAGGCTTTGTAAATTTCATCGTCTGTTAATAAATGACCCAATAAGTATATATATATATATATATATTTAAATATTATATAATTATATGAAAGAAATAATAACTACTTGGATAAATGCCTTGCCGGCAATTTCACCACTTTTTTTCATCAATGCTATTTCAGAATCGCTCTTGATCAGCCTTAACTCTTGAATTATTCGACTCAATGGTTTTACTTTATCACAAAGGAATTTGGTGAAATTATAAAACAAATTCAAATTAATAAAGTTGATAATTACGATATATCAAGAATAATACCATAATTTCGAACTATATTCTTTTGGACGTTATCAGTTGAAAGAATATTGGTACGAGGAGGGAGATCAATATAAATATCTTTATAATTTTTAATTATATCTTTGATCTTCGAATTGAATCTTGCTGATTCCATAGCCTAATTAGAATTAGAACGCATAAAATTATTTAACTAATAAAATAAAATAAAATAAAATAAAAAATAAAAATTCTAATACTAATATGAATTTAATATTCTTGCCTCATCTGCACCAAAGAGATCAATTGCACCTAGAACACCTGTTCTTGGACCATCCCACATCTCAAGACAACGGTTTTTTGGGGGGACAAACATTGTCATTTTGTAACCTCGACGTGAATTATTTTTTTCTTAGATTTATTTAAAGAATAAATATTATAATCCTTACTAATTACATATATTTACAAAAAACTATTGTCATAAAACATTTAACATTATCTAACCTAGGACTATAGCAGAGTCTGGTTCATTGAAGCCTAAAATCCAACACAAATAATTTTAGTAGAAATTACTATTTTATCGTTAGGGTTCAGGGCCCTGAACCCTAATTATCGCCAATTATTTTTAATCAGAATTTTATATACCGCATAAATACAAAAAATCAGTGTTTTGATGGAATGGATAACTATAGAATAAATAAATAAATAAATTTGATTCATTTTATTGATATAAAATTTAAACTGATAATGATTTTTATATAATACGAACAATACTTTGTTTGACATATATCGCATGCGATATCCTAATGAAACTGCAACGCTGTTCTCTGATAATCTATCCATTAACATTGCTCTTCGTAACTCGTACTCTACGGCTTTAATACCTGGTGTGGCTATAATTTTATTGTGCACAATTAATTAAAAAATAAAGATTTATATAAGTTAACCGTACCGAAAAATTTATTATCCAAATCTTCTATTAAAATCTATTACTTTCACCCGGTTTCATCAAATGAGGGTGTGTTTCAGGAGTAGGCTGACCGAAACTACGCGGTTCAGCCGGGGTGAGCATTGCATGAGTACCGAAAGAACGATTGTATACCCCGAGGACTGAACGAGTAAGGCGGTTGGTAGCATTTGAAAAGATATCCTTGGTGAAATGTAAAACCCAAATATAACGGAAAAAACAAACTAACTTCGCCTTATACGAGAGTACAATCTTAATGAGGTCGAAAACATTGCACTTGTGGCTTAGATTATTGATCTGTGCTGCCTCACTTAACATGACGTTTCAATGGTACAAAACTGGTACAAACCATGACTAATTTTGGAAAGTCTGCCAAATTTGAGTGGACGAATTGGTGACGTTCTCATGCAGTGTCAGGTTCTCCTTATTTTTTTTTTTTCTCGACTGCTTCCATAAATTGAAAATTATGAAATCATTATTTTCTCTAGTGTTTTTTTGTTAATTCTGTTTTTATATATCGAATATTGATATATCGATATTATACACATATATATTTATAGATTTTTTTATAGACTACCATATTTTCCATAGATGTGGAAAATCAACTAAGACTTTTCTTGTCTTTAACTTCGGCATTATATCCATTTCTACATGAACTTAATATATAGTACACAACCTTGCATAAAGCACAACAGAAAATCATGCTTTCAGTTATTAACACAGCTTATAATATTTTATTATTCTACTCAATTGTACTTTAATTAATCATTCACGACAGTAAAGCGGCAGTTACTTTTCTCTGTTCTGCTAACTTGCTACGTTTTCTTAATAGCTTATTTCCGTCCAAGCGACGTTTTATTTATTTAACGAAATCATTCCACTTTCTTTTATATTCATGGCAGATTTTTCTCTTCCTATTCCACCAAAAGATGACTTTCATCTTATGACATTAAAAGATTTTCAGATTTCAGACTCTTTAGGTTCATCTATCGATCTAACTAATTCCATAAATTTTGGAACATCTGAACCTTTAACTCTCAATACAAATAATTCATTTCCTGGCGCAAAACGAGCAGGTAAAATTTCTACAGCTCAACCTCCAGCCAACATAAATTCTAAAGCCTCTGAAGTGGAAAATGAATCCCAAAAAATTACGCATTCTGACAAAACGTCTACGAAACCTCGATGGTTAAATTTGGGTAGACTTAAATCCAAAAAACAAACCTATGAGGATACACCGATTAAGACGACAACTTATGCCAACTCTAATTTAAATCCTGCTACTAATACCCTTAATGCATCGATAACATCTACGTCATCTCCCGCATCATTGAAAATTGACACAATGATAAATGACGGAAATAATAATGTTCGGAATTTTTCAAATGTGAAAAAATTTAACATATTTCAAAAATTTGGTTATAAAAAAAACCAAATCAACGAAAATAGCAACTCAGCTGCAGAGAAACATTTAACTCAACCCACTGGACTTTCAACAATGTCAACTGGGAAACCAGAAAGTGATAAGAGTAACTTTGGGTCCCCCGTCGAAAGGTTGAACCATAGTCATTCTTTTACCTCTGATCCTAGTCCTGCTGAATCACCTCTTGAGCAACCAGAGAAGCTGGCTTCTCTAACGAATCCACCAAAAGTCGCTCTGTCCCTTTATTCTAATGATAGTGTTAATAGTGTTAACTATGATAATAATAATAACGTTAATAATTACAATAATAATAATAACAAGAATGAAACGAAAGCCGGCATTAAACAAAAACAAAAAGTAGTGATATCCGAAGGTCAGGACCTCATGGCTTCATCTTATACTTTGTTTCCCAATGAATATTTGGCTTCAACAAATCGATTATCCGCTGAAACTATGGAAACCTATAATGAGAATGTAAATGTAAAAAATACTGATATTGTGGCTCCTTTAAGACATCCCACAGATGATATACCAAAAGTTGCATCTTTAACAACTCGTCGTAGTCGAATATTTGATATTTTTACTTCTATAAGTTCTCCTCGACGTGAATCACTTTCTTCACGAAAGAGTTTTGCTAATCTTAGAGATCAAAAAACTTTAGCACAGGAGTCGTCAGTTTCAAAGGATCAAACATTTGTAAATAACCATTCACATCTAAGATCAAAAGTTGACGTTGAAAACGTGGACATTTCATTTGGGAAGGACTTTAAAAGGTCTACTTCAGTAATTCAGCCCACAGAATCAACTGATGGACAAGATAAAGGTGATAAATCTCCTTTACGACTTTTCAAGAAAAGGTTTTACCAAAACTTTTTGCCTTCCCACAATTTTGATGTAAAATCAAACGCTATTACAATAGAAAATGATAATAAACAGTTCACTAAACCGATCAATATAGAAAATTTATTGTTATCTACCGATGATTCTGCTGATAGCGATACCGATAATGATGATGATGACGACGACGATGATGATTTAACATTTAATGAAGGAATTACTTCTATGTCTAAATCACAAGCATTAAGTCCCACTTTATACTCATCTTCAATATCATCATTTTCAAGGTCTTTCAATTCAGAGGATCCGTCTGCCTTCAGAACTTTCTCGGATCCTCAACCTTCTAATTTCAATGAAACTAATTTCTCGAAACCAGATTTACCCCTAGAAGATGTTTGGGATGTTCTTGTCAATCCTCAAACAACGGATAAAGGTCATGCTAGATTAAGTAATAATCGTTTATCATATATCCCGGAAAATTTCTTTAACAAGCTTTATAATATTCAAGAACTTTATCTTGATCGAAATACGCTTCGAGATTTACCTGAAGAGCTTTTAAAACTTGCTAAATTGGAAATTCTAGACCTTAGTAATAATTGTATTTCAGAATTTAATCCAAGATTAAAATTTAAAAGACTAAAAAATTTGAGGCGTCTCAATCTGGACAATAATATGCTCTCCGATATAGTGAGCATATGTAAACTTAAAAAATTAAGGGAGCTTAGGGCTAATAATAATTTATTGGTATCACTTACAACGGACATTTCAAAATTATCAAAATTACGTCTATTATATTTGGATAATAACCAACTTACGAGTCTACCTGATTCGATTAGTAAATTAAAATCTTTGTGTGTACTACGTCTAAATAATAATAATATAGAATCCCTGCCATCAGCAATATGTTCTTTACGTCATTTACAAGTTCTGGAATTGAGAGCAAATTTATTAACACAATTACCAGAAAATATTAAAGAGTTAGAAAATCTAGCAAAATTGGATGTTTCCAACAATAGACTAACTTCGCTTCCAAATGATATCGTAAGATGTAGTAAATTAACTCATTTGATCGCTTGTAATAATCAGCTTGAATCAATACCTTCCAAAATTGGGCAACTAGGTCGATTGCTTACTCTTAATCTTCGTGAAAATCTGATTAATAACCTCCCTACGGATTTAGGCAGGCTTGTAAATTTAACAGATTTGGATTTATCCTATAATGAATTGATCGTTTTACCTGAAGATCTAGGAAATCTTAAGAAACTTACTGAAATCAAGCTTAATAACAATCCATCATTATTGGCAATCCCAGAAACTTTACGAAAATTGTCCCAAATTAAAAAGATTCATTTGCAACATTGTAATCTTAGCTCAATTCCTTTCGAAATAGGTGATGCGTATAGCCAACTTGAATACGTTAACCTATCTTTTAATTTATTTGATGCGGTTCCTAATTTGCACGGAATGTATGGAACGACCGTTTTAAACATATCAAATAATCGAATTGATGACTTAACTGAACAAATAGGTCAATTGGAATCATTACGTGAGTTATATTTGGTGAACAATAAACTTACGCATCTGCCAAAATCAATTGGTCGACTAAAGAATTTAGAAATATTGGATGTTTCAGAAAACATGCTTGTTGGATTGCCTTTTACAATTGGTGATTGTAAAAGTTTACGAGAACTCAGATTACGAGGTAATTCATTAGAAAACTTACCAATGACATTAGGACGACTAACCAATTTAGATGTATTCTACATTGGTCAATGGCCGATGACTGAGTTCAATATAACAAAAGATGAAAATCATTATGAGAACTTGAAAATGAGTCCATATCAACATAAAATTCCACTATCTGTCGAACGAACATTATTATGGAGAATGCATGATTCAATATCAAAAAGACTAAGGGATATAGATTACAATGATGGAACTTCAGAAAGAAGTCTATCGGATGAAAGCCAAGATGGTGGAAGTCATTCATCGACGCCAGACACATCGACCAATTATGCTAGTCCACCAATACCAAGAGATGATGTAATATTAAAAATGGCAGTTTTAAAGGGTGTTTACGACCAAATAATGAAGGACATGCCCAATAATGATTATGACAAAGAGTTATGCGGAGATGATACAGCTGAATTTCCTGATAATGTGAAAAAGAAAAAGTTCTCAAAACTAAAAGACTTTAAATTCTTAAAGATAAGTGATAACAGGTAGAAATTATTGGTTCTTATCGTCATATTTGCATATAAAGAGGATTTATATCAAAAAACATTACGTTATATTAAACTTCAATCTGTTCTTTGTATATTTTACTTTATTTTAATTCATTATGATCTTTTAATTCTACACTTTGTGTACCATAGACTAACTGCTAAATTATTATTGTTGATAGTTTATTATTATTAATTGAATATTAGTACTGTCCTTAAATGCGATAGAAAATGGGTTTTCCTAAATATTATAAAAAAATAGTTCTTTGTTAATATAGGGATAGAGTTATTTAGGAAAAAAATTAGGCAATTACTCATTTACGAATAAAGGATAAATACAGTAATAAAATAATGATAATCTGTAATCTTCAGATTTTTTTTCAATAATGATCTCGACTCAGTACGTTGAGCCTTAATTCGAGTCATGAACTTGGTTGAGTCGTCATAATTTACTAAGTCATGATCACCTCTTGTTATCTTTCCCAGTCAGGGACGCCGAAAATTATGGATCCATAATTTTTTCCATAATTTTCGAAATTATTTAAATTGAACAATATATAAGATTAAATAGAATCAAAGCCAATAAAATATAAAATATGGTGTGATTACTGAGATTAAAAGTAATGATTTGATCAGTTGTCCTAAAATCGCTTATGAATCATATCAATATAAAATGCTGCACAGCAATAGCATAATTATAAAATAATTCTAAAACTGGAAATGTTTCTCTTAGAAGATAATTTACACTAACAATTTTATTTGACTGTATAATACTATAAAATTATGTAAACTTATGTTGATAAATAAATTATAGAATAGTTATAGAATAGTTAAGTGGATTTTAATATTAAAATATTTTTTATAATAATAGAAAAAGAAAGAAGCCATCCTACGAGAGTGAAATTGCTTCAAATGACAAGCTAACAGTCTCTGATTCTTTTAAATATGCTTTAGAAAATGTTGATACTTCTTTATCCCGAATCTAGGTCAAGTAGTTAATAAATAAATATGAACAATGTTTTTAATAAATAAAGAGCATAAGTGTCAGGTTATTAGTACGAGGATGGGTGGAATTATGATGGTAATGCGAGCTAGCATTATGAACAATAACGTGAACAATGATCAATGTGTTACAAAAATTACAATCTTACATTTCAAGTAATTTTCAGTAAATTAATTTTCCTCGTGTGTACCAGCATTACAGAAGTTTTTAGCCTGTATTATTGCATCGAATACATTATTCGCATTGTTACCATCGGTAAATTACAGGTAAATTACCAGGTAAGTTACCGAATTACTGCGGAGTTAAGAAAATATTGGGCGGCTTTAAGATATAGTTTGGCTGGCATTAATACTGAGGTAGACTATAAAAAACAAGCATGGTTGTTGAGAGAGTAAACCGCCGGTTTAGCTAATTAAAATTTTTTATTCTTTACGGTAACTTACGACATTTAAAATGATGAAAATAATAAAAAAATAATAACACGCAATTGTGTTCGAAATAGGGCCTCAGTGCGATGTGAAATGAAAGGGCGGATTATGCGATAATTATGCGATGCGATTGGTCCAAATTATGCCCCCGATGCTCACCATTCACAAAATTATGCGAAATGATAGTAAAATTATGCGATTTTTTTTAAATTTTATTTATGGATTTTAGTATTTAGTACATGGTGCACTGCAGTTAGTGATGGGACCTCCCGCATTATTAATACGTAATTAATAATAGTTAATAATTATTAGCCCGAGTTATTAACTAAAAACTACTTAGTAATGTGTGGCACAGTATGGCG
>CAJVPM010000611.1:0-15809 GCA_910592325.1 Scutellospora calospora
TATAGAGATGATCCAAAGTACATATGATAAAACACGAGCAGAGATTGAGTTCAAAGCAAGCACTTTTGATAGGAAAAAAAAGAATGAGATTTGGTGTTTGCCTTTTGTGAACCAAACATTAATAAGGGTAATAGCAGGTACTAACAATATTGAACTACTTCATACAAGAAACAGATTTAGTAAAAGACTCTTAGACCTACCAGAAAATATGAATGAAGTACTACTCTGGAGACAAGTCAAAAAATCTGAAGCTAAGGCATTACATATTTTCCAAAATGCTAATAATAATAATATGAGTAGTGCAATAGTATATTTTGAAAACCAAGAAGATATGATAAATATCTTCAAGTATTCAATATATTATTATAATAATAAGCTAAGATAGGCAAATGCAAATACAAGTAACCAAGAAGTGGTATAGAATAGCTCAGATCTCACCAAGTGATAGTGAAGAAGAAAGACATAAAGTAGAAAGGAAAAATAACTCCTAAAGGAAAATAAGAAGTAATAAAAAAGAAGAACTAAATAGGCAAAGCTATCATAGAAATTATAACAGATTTTTAGATAACATAGCTCAATTAATACAAAACTTGAAAGGAAAATTAGAGACTTAGAGATAAAATATCCAAATCGCTTCTAATTTTTGTACTAGTTAAATTAAAGGAAGTCTTGCATATACAAGAAAGAAAACTTGTACAGCAAAACAAGGCAGAGCAAGAGACAAACCAAATAGAAAAGAGCTTTAGAACAAATAGAGAAAATATAAGTATACAAGAGGTTAAGAAAAGTATCAATATAGCAGCTCATAATATAAATAGATTAAAAGATAATAAACATAAAGTAAAAATATTAATAGACAAGTTTATAGAAGAAAAATATAATATAGTAGGAATAGTAGAAACAAATATTTCTAAAAAAGAGAGCTAATACTTAATGAGCTACTAAGAAAATATAGATAACTTTTGAACTAATGCAGAAAAAAGCAAAAGCAAAGGCTCAGGAGTAGGTATAATAGTAAACAAGAAATGGTCAAATTATATAGAGCAAATTAGAAAACATAGCAGTTATTTGCTAGAGTTACATTTTTTCTTTAAGCAATTAGAACTAGTTGTTTTTGTAGTTTATATAGCACCAAATAGTCAACCAAGAAGAAAAGAAATGCAAAAAATAATAATGAAAAAAATAGCTCAGAAAAAACCAAATATATATTTTATTATAATAGGTAACTTTAATCATATTTTGCAGCTAAGTATAGATAGAAGTAGTAGAACAAATAGCAATTACAAGAAACTACTACTATATGGCTGAATAGCAAAACAGAACTTCATTGATATGTTTAGAGAGTTATACTTGAGTAAAAAAGAATTTTTATAGAGTAATGGAAAGGACAGTACAAGAAATGATCAGATCTGGATCTCAGAAGGTTAATCTTTAGTCTCAAAGAAGCTATAATTGAAAAAATAGCCCTAGAGACAGGTAGTAACTACGGACTAGTAGTAGCAAAAATACTACTAGATTATCTAGACTTAAGAGACAGTTTAGCACAGATCAAAAGAAAGAAGATTAAAAGGACAATTTTCTTATATGATAAGGCAATAGAAAAAATTAGAACGATTACAAAAATAAGCTACAGTACCTACTTAGAAAGAAATTAAACAGAAAGTTAAGGATAAAAGAACTGTTTGAAGAGATCAATAAAGAATCTATAGATAGCATAGATTTAGACAAAGAGTAGGATATTATAAGTAGTAGTATTAAACAAATAGCAGAAGATAAAATCCCTTACAAAAAGATGCTAAACTCAGGATACAATAAAGCTTTAAAAAAGATCTGTTCAGAATTATAAAATGCAATAAATACAGTAAGGAAAATAGTTAAAGAGTACAAAAAGAAAATAGGAATGAGTAGAATAGAAGAGAAGCAATTAGAAATTATGCGAAAGACAGAAGAGATAAATAAGAAACCAGAGTTAAGTATAGTAATACTGGAGACTCTGTGGAGTGAACAACTGCAAGAAGAGTTCTCTAGATAGTGGTCAATACTAAAAGGCAAACTAGTAGCAGAAAACAGTATAGCTAGTAGACTAGAAATAAATGAATGTATAAATCGAAAATGTACAATGTTAAAAGATAATCAAAAAAGAATAATTAATAGTCTGTTAGAAAAGCTTTTTAAGAAAGTAGTAATTAACAAGTTACTTATAGAGGAAGGAGGAGTTAAAAAACATTTTAATGAACCAAAAGAAGTTTTTAAAAGAACAGCTGACTATTTTCAAAAACAGTTCAAGAAAAGAATTTTTTAGCAAGAAAACTTCTCAAATAGCTGAAAAGAAGTTTACATGCTATTAACAAGAGTTAAGGAAAGCTGTTATAAGGATTTACATAGCAGAATAACAAAAGAAGAGTGAGATTAAATGCTGCAGAAGCTTAAAACAAATACAGCACTAGGTATATCAGGTATCAGATATATTTTGATTAAGCAAGCTAACATAGAAATACAAGTAGCTTTCAGAAACTTTGCAAGTTTGTATTTAAAAACAGACAGAATTCTACTCAAGTGAAAAATTAGTCAGATATATCCTATACCTAAAGATGTAGATTAGCAGTTTAATTTGAATAATATAAGGCTAATAGCACTTTTAAAAATATTTCAGAAGTGTGTTACTAAAGTCTACACAACTAGATTAGAGAGAATATTAAGAGAAAACAATATTCTCAAAGAGCCAAATTATGCAGGGCTAATAGGAAGTTCTACAGGAAGCCTAATTCATATCTTGAGTATGATAATAGAAGAAACTAGAGAAAAAGATAAAGAGCTTTAGATATTACTACAAGATATGAAAAAAGTATTCGATTCTGTAAGCCTAAAATCTCTAAAATTAGTATTACAAAGAATAAGGCTACTAACAATAGGACAAAGATTCATATTAGATTTGTTTGATAAGAGACAAACTAAGATAATCATTGCATTAGATCTTACAGAATCAATAACAACAGGAGACAGAATAGAGCAAAGAGAAGTAATCTCATCCTTAATTTGGAGGATCTTTTATGATCCCTTGCTAACAAGAATTAAGAGAAACATATCGCTTAGATATGAAATAGAGGTCTCCTGAAAAGAAAATCTTGAAAGAGAAGATAAAAAGATTCGGAGAGTAAGACAAGCTGTAGTAGCCTTCGCAGATGATACAATATAGATAGCAAGCACTAAAGAATAGCTTGAAGAAACAATCCAAATTGTAGAAGAGTTTTTCAAACTCAATGATATCCAGATTAACCCATCCAAATCAAAGCTTATAGTGATAAATGCTAAAAGTAACATAGATCAATGCAAAGTAGTAGTAGAGAGACAAGAAATTTATGCAATGAAAGAAAAAGAAGTAGTAAGATTTTTGGGAATCTGAATAGAGCAAAAGGTTGACAAGAAACAGATAATATATAAACAATGTTTGCTTAATATCAAAGTTAGAATATATGCTGCAAAGTATCTTTTTGACCAAAGATGAATGTAAAAAGATTTAGCAATCATACGTAATGATTGCTAAAAACAAGATAGGTCTTGCAAGAACAGTTCCAAACTTTGTAATATCATACAGTAGAATGCTTAATATGCAAATGCTATAGAATACTTTGAAAACCAAACAAATACTAAGTCTTATAAATAGGCTAAATAAGAATTGTGAGGTCAAAAGTATAACAGAAATAAAAATAAGGCAGGAGTAGCAAATTACTTGTTGTATAAGTAGTATCTAAGCAGAGAAGTTATGAGACGATGAGAAAAAACTACTCAAAAACAATTTAGCTAGTTTAGTTATTCAGAATAATCTAAATTTAGATTTAGAAATAATAGCTAACAAGAAAGAATAGGTAGTCAAATCTAATAGAATACCAATTAAAAGCCTAATGGAAAAAAAAACTTTCATTAGAGCTGCTAAGATACTCTGTAACCTCGATATACTCCTGCTTGAACAAATCTTAGACCTAGAAGGATCTCACTTAATAACATAGCAGCAACTCAAAATTACTAAAAAGAAGTCTAAAAAAGGTAAAAAGGCTATGTGGTTCAAAAAAATTGAAAAATGAGTATTAATATACAAAGAGAGAAAAGAAGTTAAAGATGAATTTAAGACTAGTATAGAAAATACTCTATATATACAAAACTCATTCAAAGAAATTTCTTAAGACAAAAGGAAACGTGAATAGGTAGTTTACAAAGATAGTCTTAGCAAAATCAGAAAGATAGAAAAAGTATAAAAGAAAAAAGAAGATAGCATACTTTTAGAGCATTGGGAGAACAAGAAGAATGCAGAGAAACAGGAAGAAATAAGAAAATATGCAGGCTGTAGTAGTAACAGAGAAAAAGTATACAAAGAATGTAGAGTCTGGCAACTGAAATGAAAGGTTCTAGATGTAATTTCAAAAAACTGTGTGAACAGAGAAACAGAGATGATTGATTTCTCACTAAGATCAATAACTACAAGCAGAGACTATTAGAAAGCTGAAAGAAGTGAATACCCTTTTATAGGCTTAAGAGCAGTTGAGGAACAAGAACTCGAAATTATAGAAAAGCAAAATTTCAGTATAGAAATAGCAAGCATGTTGAAGAGAAAAGCTCAAGAGATTATGTTAAGAAAAAGAATGGAAATAGAATTTTACACAGATAGGTTTCTAAGTAAAGAGGAAAATAAGGGAAATATGGGAGTAGGATAGGTAGTAGTAGATCAGATAGAAAATAGTGTAGTTAGCTTAGGAAATTTGAGAGTAGTTAACTGGCTGACATCAACTAAAGCAGAGCTATTAGAAGTATAGGTAGTATTATTATTAGTGCAATGCAATATAATAGTTAGGGTTCTTACAGATAATGAACAAATGATAGAGAGTATAACCAAAGCTTGCAAGATTGAACAATATAGCAAGTAGATTAGAATAGATAACAGAATTATTCTAAAAAAGATTGCATCACTTGTTAAGCAGAAAAGTATCAAACTCGAGCTCAAAAAAGTCTAAAGCTATACTGATAACAATTAGAATAATGAGGCAGATCGACTAGCAAAAGAGAGCAGAAAATCAAACCTTTTGCTAAATCTAAATCTAGTCCAAAGTGAAAACTTTAATTATGATATAGCATATATATACTAGGATATTCCTTTAGCTCCCGCACCCTGAGTTTATATATAAAAAATAAAAATAATAAAATATTGAATGAACATACAACAAAAAAATAAATAACTAAATAATTATTACTTTATACAAAGACAAGCTCTATTATAACTACAACTAGGCAATATTAAGAGAATACATAACAATATCTCTGTTCTACTAGAACTTGCCAAAAACTTGTTGTCGACTAGTTCGGCAACAAAACAAAACAACAAAAAGCTAGTCTATTCTAACTACAATACTACTAGTTTAACAAATATGTCTCAATGACAAATACAAACTAGTAAAAAACAAAGAAAAAACTCTATTGCATCAGATAGTACTGACAGTATACAAACTAAAACACAAGTTATGGATGATACTTTGATGCAATGAAGTGGCGATGCCCTCCTCCCTGAAAATTCTGATACTACTATACCATCTGTAAACCAGAACACAACAAATACAAATTAGGATCAGCTGCATCAAACAACAATTGAAAAGGAAAAGCAACTAGTATTAATTTTTCCATGCTCAATACAGAGTTAACTGACATACCTAGCAAGAATCAAGCAACTTAACTAGCTGAAATAGGAAGTAGATCTTCACTTAATAAACAAAATAATCACATGTCAAAAACTAGCTTAGTCAATACAATCGAAGATATCAAAAACCCTCATCCTTTGTATAGCCAAATCACTTCTCATAGTTTGCAAAGGCAGACAACAACTCATAATAGAACTTATATTGGAAATGTATAGGTACAACAATTCAGAAAGAGCTTATCCAATTTTAGAAAAAAACAACTTAACACATATAATGCACAAATATGGCTACTAGACAAAATTGTTGATGCTCTTGCAACACAAGATTCTCTAAAAGAACTAGTTAAATACAAGCTAAGTATTCTACCTACAAATATTAACATCCTATATGTAATTGAAAAAAATTTTGAATACTGGGATATAGCTTTCTTTCGTTCTTTTATACGAACTGCAGCAGCTCGCCCAGCACACTAACAAGAATTTGAATCACTTATGTATAATGCTTTAGAGTCATACAAGAGATAGCATAGTATTTGCATTACAAACAAAAAGAATTGTAATCAAATCTTCATGAAGCTTCGAACAAAGCTCTTCTTAGATGCTCTTCTAAACTTGGATCTAATTCGATCAGATGCATATGAAGCAACACAATATATTTTTTACTTTATCAACTTTGCAAAAATCCAAACAAAGCTAAAGTTTGAAAATATACTAAGCATAATTAAAACTGAAAAAGAAAACCTTCTTCTGCTGCTGCCATCTACTCCAAATCTTATAAACAGAGAAATTCGTGAAGCTATTCCTTTTATACTTCATAGCAAAGATAAAAGACAAGCAGGCACAATTGCAAAAGTACTAAGATTAGCTTATACCTTTACTCATATACCTGAGGATTACTTTGATGATAAGCGCCTACTTCTTTCAGATTCACCATCCTCACTTGATGAATCTCTAAGAGATCTTTTTCCAATAACCTCTTATTCAGAGTTAAAATTTCTCTCGAAATATAAAGAGAAGCTACAAAAAGCCTATATTGTATATCACATTTTAAATACATATTTCGATCTCCCACTTCCAAAACAAAAGCTTCCTTGTACTCTACAAGAGCTAACACCATGCCTAAGAAAAATATTTCCTTTTCTCCTAAAAAATGATGAAGACTTTAAAGAGCATATGCATTTCCTAAAAGAAAGCTATACTTTTGCAAGATTACTAAATAATTATATTATACAAAGACATTGTCTACCTAATGATCCAAACAAATTACTATTGGAAAACAAATATGTATTTCCAATAGAAGATAAAGCAACTGCTCAGGTATTCATCAATGAAATTTCTTCAACATATCAAATACATATATCATTCTCATCTAGCTATATGACTTTAAATCCTACTGATCTACCAGACTTGCTAGAAGAGTACTCACAGGTTAATAAGGTTAATTTAACTATCCCTATTACCACACTTAGGCAACTCAGTATTGTAGTCAAAGATCTCAGAAAATACTACTACTTCAAGAAAATTTCAGAAAATTGGATCCAAATTGAGAATGCCAATAATGATTCAGCTGAAGATTCTCAAAGAATACCTAATATACTAGAGCAATTCATAATAGCTGCTAAACAAATAAAAGAACTTGCATATCTCAACTTCCTAATCAATAAACATGAAGAGGTACTCAGGGTTACAGAACTCTTATATATACATTTTACTTTTCAAACATTTCCTCTATTCATTTTTAACTTACCAGACCTCCTAAAATCTAATTGAGAGATTTTTGACAACAACAATATACAATACATCTAAACTGATATTCCAATAGAAATCAGCTTAGATAATAGCAAAAATAATTAAGAAAAATACTCCTGAAAAAATAAACTTTGCAACACATAACGTACAAGGATTAAACAATAGACTAAAACTACATAACTAGATAACATATTATAAAAAAAAACAATTCTACATAGTTTCAATGACAGAAACCAAACTTAAAACAGAAGGTTCAACAATATTAACTAATCCACTATACAAAATCTTCTCATCTAATTCTATACCAAAAACAATACACAGTGTGAAGTTTCTCTAGAAACTGCTTTTGCAATACATATATTAATAAGTCCATATATAAACAATACTGGAAACTTTCCTAGTACAGCAATATTCATTGATCTCTGGTTTTCTAGAAATAATAAAATAAGATTTATCTCAATTTATATCTCAACAAACTACCTGAAGTTAGTACTTAGTACACAAAAAGTTATTAACTCATGGATAACAGAAACAAAAACAAGAAACTGGCAATATATAATTATGAGTAACTTTAATACTAACCATCTTCTAAAAAACAAATGCAAAATTCTATTTATGCATCTAAAAAAACTAAGTCTAAATAGTCTGCTACAATTCTACAATATCTTAGCTTCTACGTAGCGAAGGGGTTAGCTATCAAGCCAAATTGATGATATCTGAACTACTTTTGAGCTTACTCTTGATATAGAGATACCAGAATTAATTGATCCATATAATATTACAGATAGTGATTATTGTATATTAGTGACTACTTGGTATACAAACTTTACTACAAGACAAAAACATCAGAAAAAGCATAGATATAAATTTTATAACTATGATAAAACAACAAAAGAACAATGGGAAGAATTTAGAACTCTAGTTAATAACGAGATACAAGAAAAAGTCAGCAATAAGACTATAAATAATATACCAATACTAAATAAAGCCTAGGACAAATGGATCAACATAGTTAAGCATGCAGCAAACAAATATATTCCATTTTCATATAGTACTGGCAAACAATTCTACACACTCTCATTAAAAGCAACTCTATTACAACAAGCACTGACCTATGTAAAAAAAGCTCAACGTACATGGCAATTAGCAAGTATACCAACATCAATTCAAAACATAGTACAAAAGATTAACAAATATATAGAAAGAGCAAACAAACTAACAGATCAAAATATTCCTCTCTTAAATGATATTGACCTTACTATACCAAACTCATCTTTAAAGCAATTCTGCGCAAAAAGAGAGAAGAATTATAAAGAGCAAGAAGCTTAGAATTGAATCTCGAACAAACAGAAAGAATAAAATTCTTTATTAATAAGAGATATAATAATTTTCAGAATAATATAACAAAAATGATAGATAGTATCTTAAAACAGAGCAAACAAAAGGTAGACCTACAGAAAATTATCATACTAGAAAAAATAATCACAGAACCAAGAGATATAAAGGAATATATTAGCAAGTACTTCACAGACTAGACTAAACATAATTCACCTAATGAAGATCTATAGCATATATGGAAAGAATATTATAAACTAATAGACAATATATTGCCTTCTATTTATAACAACCTTACGGTAGCAATTACAATAGAGGAACTACAAGATGTAATCAAAATATCACTGTATAACAAAGCTCCCGAGCTATCCCAGGTATCAAATGAAATGCTTCAACAACTTCCTGAAATAGCAACTTCTGCTCTATTAGAAATTATGAATGCTTGCTTACGACTTGAACATATACCAAAAAACTGGCTTAACTTAAATATATAGCCTGTTTCAAAACAGTTATACCACAACAATAACCTAAGTTATACTAGGCCTATAACACTTATTGAATATTCTCGAAAGCTCTTTACCAAAATTCTTACAGTTCAGCTTACAACAAAACTAGCACAACACAATATTTTCTCATCTTGTAACTCTGCAGCTTTGCCATATCAATCAACTCAGAATAACATAAATATATTGAACCATATATTTGAAGATGTATCTGAGAATAACAAAGAATTATGGATAGTCTTACAGGATATGTCCAAAGCTTTCGATACAATCTATATCCCAACTTTATCAAAAGCAATGAGACGTATACGCCTTCCTGAAAAATTTATTTCACTAATTACTTTTCTCTTTACAAACCATATAAATCAAGTAATTACAAACTATGGACTTTCAAATAAGTACAATATTCGAGATAGAATTGATCAAGAAGAAACTATATTTCCTATTCTCTGGAGGATCTTCTATAACCCACTAATCTCACGAATAGATACAGAGCATATTGGATACAGGATAAAATCAAGATATCCAAATAAAATACAAGATATTTATATATCAGTGATGGTGTATATGGATGACTCAGTATAGATTGCACACAACAAACAAGACATTACAAAGATATTAGATACTGCAGACTCATTCTATATCTTGCATAATATTCAAGTTAACCCATTAAAATCAGTCTTCTACACAAATTCAAAAGATGCAGATGCTAATATCACTTTCTGAGACAAATTCATACTATGAAGCAAAATAAATGCAGCATTCAAATACTTAGGAGCCTGGTTCACAGGTAACTCTATATATAGACCAGCGCAAGAATTAATCATACAAGAAGCAAAACAATATCTCCAAAAGTTAAAATAGTCAAAAATTACAGAGAAACAAGCTATATATCTAATCAATAGTGTTCTAATTCCTAGACTACTCTATTGACTTAACTCTTGTTACCTAACAGAGAAACAGCTTAGTGCATTAACAAAATTATATCTAGAGTTAGTCAGAAACAAGGCAACAATTGCACGTTCTATACCAAATTCATATTTGTTATATCCTAACATATATGCACTCAAATCAGTAGAATAACAACAACACTTACACTTATACACTAACTTAAATAGAGAAATGAACTCAACAAACTTTTACAAATCAACATTAAAAATTAGATTGCAACAACTGCAAAATACTGTAGCAACTAATTTATCAGTGCTGTCATATTTGCCTGTATTTCTAACCAAGCAACATCTATCACATACTACACAAGCAATATATGCACTACACTCATTTCATCTACAAATAATGAGACTAGTAAATCCTTGGCCAATTCTTTTTACTATACCAGATAACTCCATAAATACAATACTAGCAACATGACATGATTTACATTATATAAAAACAAAACTAACACAGTATAATATCGTTGATATTGAGCAATTTCTAAACAACAACAATTTAATATTCTAGAATAAAAACATATACATAATAATTGCAACAAAATATCTAGAGGACGTGAACCTAAATAGTTCGCCAAAGTCTCAGATGCAATCACTTTTGCAATAAACTCCTCATTAGTATTTACTAATCCAAACCCTTATATACTAAAAAAATAGTATCCGCAAAATAAAAAATAGGCAATCATACCGGAACTCAAATGTGAAAAGATAACAAGCTACAATGACACAAATGCAATGCTAGTACATTATACAATTACTGCAAATAGTAAAATAAGCTTATGTAAAGGGTGTTCATTCAAAGATCTAACTCTAGAAAAAAGAAAATATTCACGAATTATACTAAGAAAATATCTATACTCAATCCAAGTTGATAGCAACCTAACTATACATGCTAACCTGAAAGACCTAGCAAAAGCATTCATAAATAAAATAGAAGTCAATAACGTGAACAATGCCTTACCAACAGCCAAACCTATAACAGTGACTCCAATACTTAGAACCATAACAGCCTTTCCTGATATTGACCCAGAATTAATTGATCCATATAATATTACAGATAGTGATTATTGTATATTAGTGACTACTTGGTATACAAACTTTACTACAAGACAAAAACATCAGAAAAAGCATAGATATAAATTTTATAACTATGATAAAACAACAAAAGAACAATGGGAAGAATTTAGAACTCTAGTTAATAACGAGATACAAGAAAAAGTCAGCAATAAGACTATAAATAATATACCAATACTAAATAAAGCCTAGGACAAATGGATCAACATAGTTAAGCATGCAGCAAACAAATATATTCCATTTTCATATAGTACTGGCAAACAATTCTACACACTCTCATTAAAAGCAACTCTATTACAACAAGCACTGACCTATGTAAAAAAAGCTCAACGTACATGGCAATTAGCAAGTATACCAACATCAATTCAAAACATAGTACAAAAGATTAACAAATATATAGAAAGAGCAAACAAACTAACAGATCAAAATATTCCTCTCTTAAATGATATTGACCTTACTATACCAAACTCATCTTTAAAGCAATTCTGCGCAAAAAGAGAGAAGAATTATAAAGAGCAAGAAGCTTAGAATTGAATCTCGAACAAACAGAAAGAATAAAATTCTTTATTAATAAGAGATATAATAATTTTCAGAATAATATAACAAAAATGATAGATAGTATCTTAAAACAGAGCAAACAAAAGGTAGACCTACAGAAAATTATCATACTAGAAAAAATAATCACAGAACCAAGAGATATAAAGGAATATATTAGCAAGTACTTCACAGACTAGACTAAACATAATTCACCTAATGAAGATCTATAGCATATATGGAAAGAATATTATAAACTAATAGACAATATATTGCCTTCTATTTATAACAACCTTACGGTAGCAATTACAATAGAGGAACTACAAGATGTAATCAAAATATCACTGTATAACAAAGCTCCCGAGCTATCCCAGGTATCAAATGAAATGCTTCAACAACTTCCTGAAATAGCAACTTCTGCTCTATTAGAAATTATGAATGCTTGCTTACGACTTGAACATATACCAAAAAACTGGCTTAACTTAAATATATAGCCTGTTTCAAAACAGTTATACCACAACAATAACCTAAGTTATACTAGGCCTATAACACTTATTGAATATTCTCGAAAGCTCTTTACCAAAATTCTTACAGTTCAGCTTACAACAAAACTAGCACAACACAATATTTTCTCATCTTGTAACTCTGCAGCTTTGCCATATCAATCAACTCAGAATAACATAAATATATTGAACCATATATTTGAAGATGTATCTGAGAATAACAAAGAATTATGGATAGTCTTACAGGATATGTCCAAAGCTTTCGATACAATCTATATCCCAACTTTATCAAAAGCAATGAGACGTATACGCCTTCCTGAAAAATTTATTTCACTAATTACTTTTCTCTTTACAAACCATATAAATCAAGTAATTACAAACTATGGACTTTCAAATAAGTACAATATTCGAGATAGAATTGATCAAGAAGAAACTATATTTCCTATTCTCTGGAGGATCTTCTATAACCCACTAATCTCACGAATAGATACAGAGCATATTGGATACAGGATAAAATCAAGATATCCAAATAAAATACAAGATATTTATATATCAGTGATGGTGTATATGGATGACTCAGTATAGATTGCACACAACAAACAAGACATTACAAAGATATTAGATACTGCAGACTCATTCTATATCTTGCATAATATTCAAGTTAACCCATTAAAATCAGTCTTCTACACAAATTCAAAAGATGCAGATGCTAATATCACTTTCTGAGACAAATTCATACTATGAAGCAAAATAAATGCAGCATTCAAATACTTAGGAGCCTGGTTCACAGGTAACTCTATATATAGACCAGCGCAAGAATTAATCATACAAGAAGCAAAACAATATCTCCAAAAGTTAAAATAGTCAAAAATTACAGAGAAACAAGCTATATATCTAATCAATAGTGTTCTAATTCCTAGACTACTCTATTGACTTAACTCTTGTTACCTAACAGAGAAACAGCTTAGTGCATTAACAAAATTATATCTAGAGTTAGTCAGAAACAAGGCAACAATTGCACGTTCTATACCAAATTCATATTTGTTATATCCTAACATATATGCACTCAAATCAGTAGAATAACAACAACACTTACACTTATACACTAACTTAAATAGAGAAATGAACTCAACAAACTTTTACAAATCAACATTAAAAATTAGATTGCAACAACTACAAAATGCAGCAGCAACTAATTTATCAGTACTGTTACATTTGCCTATATTTCCAACTAAGCAACATCTATCACATACTATACAAGCAATATATGCACTACACTCATTTCATCTACAAATAACGAGACTAATAAATCCTTGGCTAATTCCTCTCACTACACCAGGTAACTCCATAAATACAATACTAGCAATACAACATGATTCATATTATATAAAAGCAAAACTGACACAGTATAATATCATTGATATTGAGCAATTCCTAAATAACAACAATTCAAATATTCTGGAATAGAAACATATATATAATAATTGCAACAAAATATCCAGAGGACGAGAACCTAAATAGTTCACCAAAGTCTCAGATACAACCACTTCAGCAATGAACCCCTCATTAGTATTTACTAATCCAAACCCTTATACACTAAAAAAATAGTACCTGCAAAATAAAAAATAGGTAATCACACTGGAACTCAAATGTGAAAAGATAACAAGCTACAATAATACAAATGCAATGCTAGTACATTATATGATCACTGCAAATAGTAAAATAAGCCTATGTAAAGGGTATTCATTCAAAGATCTAACTCTAAAAAAAAGAAAATATTCACGAATTATACTAAGAGAATATCTATACTCAATTCAAGTTAATAGCAACCTGACTATACATGCTAACTTGAGAGACCTTGCAAAAGTATTCATAAATAAAATAGAGGTAAATAACGTGAACAATATCTTACCAACAGCCAAACCTATAACAGTGACTCCAATACACAGAACTATAATAGCCTTTCCTGACATTAACTCAGAATCCTAGAAAGAACTCAATAAGATTAATAATGAGAAAACTGATACAATAATAAACCTTCTAACTCCAACATGACAAAGTATGGATTTACTATATTTATCAGCAACAATTGTAATAGACCTGCATCCTATAGCTTGGCATCTCACTAATAAGACTTGGCCCTCCCAAACACATGCAGCACTCACAATACTTATCTATATTTTCATAACATTCGATAAGCTAAATATACTTAAAATAATTACAAATTCATCTACAATACTAAATATTCTCAAACTCATATATTTTCATAGATACTAACTACCTAGAATATACAAACTCAATTTCAGCTCACACTTTATTGTATTAAACATACTTTTAGATAAGATACAAATACACATAGTTCTAGACAAAGAGCTAATCTATACTCAGCTACAAAACAACTATTTCTAAGCAGATTATCTTCTATAAAACTACTCTCGAAATATATTTATACTTAAACTCAGTGAATACAATACTATAATGCTAATTAGAAAGCAATATAAACAGATACTTCTAGCTACTAATAGTATAACCAAAACTGAAATATATAATAGAAAAAATTAATAGCGATAAACTGAAAACTCATACTACAATATCTCTTGACTGAAGACTCACTTACAACACTCTATACCAATTCAAGAAATTCAAAAATAAAAAATTTCAAAATAAAAGCAATAGCAGACAAACTTTCTAATCACCTTAAATTATATCATAGAAATCCAAAAAAATATAACTATATTTGCTCTAGATGTAGAATAGAGTCTGAATCTACAACATATATGCTCACTTGCAAATACAATTCTCAGAATATAGAACAGATTATCTCAAAGGCTCTAAGAGAACTAGCAGATACTAAAGAAATAATACTAAAAAACCAAAACAATTTTATAAATAAATTTATTAATATATATATAACAAAAGGTCTCCTATTAGGTTTTATTATTCAAGAAATGCTCATACTAACAGACAATACTGCTTTATAACTCAAATGGACTCCAAAACTCCATCACAATATAATCGTAGAGATTCATGATAATATCTGGATCCTAAGCTGAATATACACACACTCTGGCTTATTAGAATATGATATCTTAGTTTCACTGCCAACAGTAAAAAACAACAACTACTATCAAGCAGATCTGATCTGATAGATTAACAATCATATCAAAAAAAATATACCTTCTCCATTTATAATTAATAAAGACTAGAGGTCTCACGGCTATATTAGCAAAGTATAGGCTGAGAGTAAATTAGCCTTTACTTCTACCTCTCATAGAATAGTTAATAAACACATATATATATGCAAATTTTTTAATTATTAATAAAGAGCTAAAAGCAAAAAAACACAAAAATTACTCTCTCCATAGATCATTTTTACCAAAATTCGAGCTAAAGAATAACACATAGAAAACTTCTTAAACAGCTTATAAAACACAGTAAAATCTTATAAGGAAAAAGATTCAAAACTCAAAAATACATA
>CAJVPM010000612.1:0-15806 GCA_910592325.1 Scutellospora calospora
AACTAGAGTTGTACAAACATTTACAAGGGTCTAAGCTAGATGAATCTGTAAAATGAGTACAGACCACTCTAGTAGGTATGCTTTGAGGTTAACTAGCTCTGCGGTATCTACAATGCATTAGATACAGTGTATTCTGAGAGGACCTAAGCTGTTCTGAATAAATGGATCTGTAACAAGCTAGCTGGCTTAAGCAGTTAGATGTTGTAGTAATATTAGGTTGGATCTGTATGGGTTAATGAACAGAGTGTTTAAATAGGTAACTCATAGATGGGTTACAGGTATAGCAGCATAGTGTAGAACCAATCGGGTAGTCTAATCACCTGTGCAGCAGACTACTTAAATTAGACAATGACTAAAGTTGTACATGTGGCTTGTTGTATACTCTTCATGTAATTACAAACAATAGAGACTATTAATGTATATCCTATATACAATTCTAATAAAATTCCTTCGGCAATGTAAGCCACCTTAATAACAAAAAAAAAAAAAAAATAAATTTAATCTAATTTCATTACAATATCTAACCACTTAAACTAACTTGCTTATTATAGATTTATTTATTTAAAATAGCTTAGATTTTCTTAAGATATATTATATTAAATGTATTGTTGATATAGCAAAGCTAGTTAATCTTAAAGCAAACCTACTAGAGTAGTCTATACTTATTTTATAGATTTATTTAGTTTAGATACTTGTAAATATTTATACAACTTTAGGTTTTACTATAGTCTTTTACTGATTAGTTAACCTAGTCCTTTTTCAATATTCAGCTAGTCTTAGTTACCCTTTGTCTAGAGATCTCAAAATCTTCTACTTTTATTAAACTAAGTTTTCTTCTTAGATCAAACTTTAGCTAATATAGTTCTGTTAGAAGGCTATATTACTTTACTAACTTAGGATTTCTACTATACAGATCCTTTATTTATATATTTTATCAAGATTTATTTATATAATATTATATTATACTTCTAAATTTTGATCGATTTAATATAACTTAATTTACAGGAATATGTTCTAGAAATGAACAGATTTACTATAATATATTACAAAGTCTAAAAAATTATTCAAATTTATTAACAATAGATTTAAACTCTAGACCTATTATATAGTAGTTCAACAATCTAACTACTATACTAGATTACTAGACCTTAAAATTTTTTTATTTTAATTCTTTATAACTATAAAATTTTAATAAAAAATTTTTTATTAAATTTTATTAAATAGTTACTGAGCGATCTTAATTTAAAAATAAGATAACAATTTGGTATATTTTTTATTTTGATAAATATTTTAAGTTTTTTTTAAACTTTAACAAAGTTATCTTGATAACTATCTAATAAAATTTAATAAAAATTTTTTTTATTTTAATTTTTTATAAGAATATAATTTAAATAAAATCTTTATTAAATTTTATTAAGTATTTGTTGAGTTATTTTTATTTAAATTTAGTATAATTTTGGAGGACTATATCTGGTAGAGGGCTACAGCAGGAACTGGATTCGTATGAATATCGATAAGGGTAACTATAAGCTTCCTAATTGAGTAAGTACTGTAATTTAGAGAGTAGACCAAAATTCAGAGTATACTTGTAAAAACTCAAAACGGCATGATATACTGAGCTAGTAGTAGTAATACAAAAAACAAAAGTACACCAGTCCTTTAGAATACCAATTATGTAGTAGTAGTATATCTGTATTACGAAATCTATAGCTAGAAGCAACTTATGTTGCAAAACATATCCTGGACCCCACCAATACACAGAAGTATCTATAAACAGAAATTGGTATACATACAACTTATCTCTGACATTACGTTTAGGCAAATCCGTATCTTAGAATACCAATGTCATGGCAACCCAAACTGCACCAAATTAGGAGTAGCTATGAGGTTACGAATGCCTCATCTAGTTACCAATTTGGGAGTTATTTATAAGGAGTATGAGAGATACAGTGAATATAGAAACAGTGGTCTTACAAGAGATAAAGTACTTATAGGAATCTAGGTAATATATAGTGTAGGCTATAGACTACTCTAGTAGGTTTTGTATGAGAATAGATAGTATGTAGTAGTACTGTATGTCCTAAGCTTAAATAAGAATATATAGAATTAGTTTGAAATTATAATATGTATATTAGTTGTAATGAATAATGTAATTCTTAATAAACGAAAGTTGAGCTAAGTACTCACCTTAATGTCAAAAAAAAAATTTAGCATAATTTCTGAGTTTTTTAAAAACTTTAAACAAAGATATTTTGATAACTACTTAACCATATTCAATAAAAAATTTTTTATTTGAATTTTACATTTTAATAAAATTTAAGTAAAATTTTTTTATTAATTTTAATTAAATAGTTTTTAAAATATATTTGCTCAAAGTTTAGAAAAATTATATATACTAGTATGTATAAGTCATATAATCTGTATGTATCTGTAGAGAAAAAGTTTTATTTTTGATAAATCTGTAGTTACATTTTTGAAAAATCTATAATGTACTCAAAATATAATTATGTTTTTAATACACTTTTAGTAAAATATTTTTGAAATTTGAATAAATATATATCAATAACTACTTGACTAAATTTGATGATTTTTTTTTGTTTAATTCTATAGTTATATGAAATTCAAATAAAAAAAAATTTCATTAATTTTGATCAAGTGATTGTTAAGATATTTTCACTCAAAATTAGTAAACAAATTAAAATATTTATTAAAATAGATGTGCAAAATTTTTTTTAAAACTTTAAGTGAAAATATCTTAATAACTACTCAACCAAATTTAATGATTTTTTTGTTTTAATTTTCCAAATATATAGAATTCAAATAAAAATATCTTTACCAAAAAACTCTTTCTGACAATCATCAAAACCAAAAAACAAAATAACAAAAATTTATTTTTTCTTGTGCTACTACCTAGTAAAACTATTTAAAGTGACTGACTACATGAGGAATAAACCACAAAGCTGCAATAAACCAGAAGCAAGAACTGCAACAAGTTAGTTTTAAGGTTGCACTAGGCCCTTTGGCCATCTGACTTTGGCGAGGCGACTTTAAGTTAGTTTAGTAGAAAGGTATTGATAGTGAAAAGAAGAAGTTTAAGAAGAACTCCAACTATGCTTGTACTAGATCAAGCATATAACTACTTTCTTAGTTTTGTTTTTTTGAAGAACTGCTTCCTTTATTTACAACAACTAGACTTTTGGACTTGGAATTGTTTCCTTTTGTTTCTCAATAACAAAAAGTAGAGATTTGGCTTACCTTTACCAAAAGATCGATATCTGTACTATGTTTATTTTAAGAAAGTCACGTTGATCACTACCAAACAACAACAACTCATAAATACATACAGCACGTGTTCTGTAATTAACTATTGTTGACGAGACACATTGCAGAATACTTGTAAAGGCCTTGTTTAGTTGGATTAGTACGAAATAGATATATTAGAAATTGTTAACTATAGAGATATATACATAGGTAGCAACTAGTATATATAATTTTTACAGGTAGTACTTGCTTTTAGACATGCTTTTAGGCCTGCTTTTAGATGGAACTACTTTGGGTTTTTATTTTCCTTTTTTCTTTTTATGTCAAAAATAAAAATTCTGATTATCATTTTTTCTTTTTCTTTTATTTTGTTTTGTTTTTCTCTACCTTATATTTTTACTTAGTAAGATTTTTTACTCATTAGCGAGTTTTTTCTTACTATGTTTTCATTCTTATAACATGTAACTCTATGCTTTTCATTATTTGTAATAATTTTTTATTTTTTTTCTATCTTGAGACTAGGTATTAACAACTTTTAGTTTAGTCTTAGATTAGATTAAAAAAGACCTAAGATCTTGATAGTAGCTGAAAATCACCAATTATTAATCAGAAGTTAGGATAAACTGTTCTGACAGTAAACTACTTTTAGGAGATAAATAGCTTCTGTGGCAGATCGAACTTGGGTATGCTTGACACAGTCAAATTAGTCCAATCCAAAATCTGTAGAGCAGTATATAGTTATGTTGAGATGTAATTGTATTCTGTATGTTATCTTCTGATAAATTATCTCTGAATAAAGGAAAAGGCAAGATCGCTCAAGTAGAAAAAAAAAATAAATAAAATAAAATAAAAATATCTTCACTCAAAGTTAGTAAACAAATTCAAAATATCAATTTGTGTAAAATTTTTTATAAAACTTTGAGCGAAAAAATCTCAATAACCGCTTGACCAAAATCGATAAATTTTTTTTTGTTTGAATTCTATATATTTGTAGAATTAAAACAAAAAAAAATTCATCGAATTTGGTCAAGTAGTTATTGAGATATATTCGCTCAAAGTTCAAAAATATTTTACTAAAAGTGTATCAATATATGAGGGCTTTGCAGTTAAAAGGGCCCAAACTTCGAAAATTTATTGTTTTGTTCGGACTGATCCGGGTTAACAAAATACCACGATTTTGATTGGTTAAATATATCGGATAATCCCGTGATTTACCTTGCCTTCGACGATTTCAATTTTTTAGATCTCGACTTTTTATTAAGTAAATCAGGTTTCATTTATAATTGAAAAATGTACCAAATACTGAATTTTATTTGTATTTAGTAAAAACTCGATTTTTATTTCTGGGGTAGTTTCGGCCTTTTTAACTGCAAAACCCTCATATTGTAGATCTATCAAAAATGAAACTTTTGCGTCCGTAGACTTTCCGTTAATTAAATGGCAAAAGTCACGTGGGTACAACGCTTTTAGCCATCCCCAAAATTTAGTTTTTAGGGTACATTTTACTAAAAAATTTTACATGTGTAACTGATATTAATTGATGAATTATAAAAAAGTAAATTTAACAAATAACATATGCCGATACGTACATACGTAACCGTCAGTGCTACGACTCTTTACGATTTTAAGACTGTAATTAAAGCACGTTTTGGATAATTATGGCTATTTCGCTAAATTGCGTTACATTACTGACCCCTTACAAGTACGTATAAATTTACAGTTATTCAAACACAAGTTTCGTTTTTCAAGAAAAATGTCAGGAGGAAATTATCAACAAGATTTTCAAAGGAATACGCCAACTCCACAGCAGCCTCAAGTAATAATGACCGCTCCTCAGCCACCTGATTTTCAAGCGAATACGTTTGTTCCTCAACATGAATCTCAAAGGAGTGCGACTTTTATTCAACAAAACGAGCCTCGAATGAATATGGTTCTAACTCAACAATATGAACCTCAAATGATTTCTGCAATTCCTCAACAAGATGAATATCAAGCGAGTATGACAATTCAACAACAGGAAATTACACCTACTCCAATGAACGTTAGTGATAGCAGGCCTGAAATGCATGTAAATCCTCCTTTATCACCATATGCTTACCAAAAATTTCAAGAAAATACACCTATTCCAATGAACGTTAATGATAGCAGGCCTGCTACTAGTGAAATGCAGGAAACGCATGTCCATCCTCCTTTAGCACCATACGCTTACCAAGAATTTCAAGAAAATTCAATGCCAATTAATTCGCAACCATTCAATTCAATTCCAATTAATTCGCAACCAATCAATTCAATTCCAATTAATTCGCAACCAATCAATTCAATTCCAATTAATTCGCAACCAATCAATTCAACTCCGATCAATTCAACTCCGATTAATTCAATTGATTATACCAATAAATCTATATCACCACCTCCAAGTTACGGACAGGAAAATAGTGGGCAAACTATGTTCATATTTACAGATCCTCAACCTCAACCTCAAGTAATTTATTCAATGGTTGAAAAAAAGCCGGGGGAAGTTGATCATAGTATTCCACCAGTAGAAAGGGGACTGTCTGGTCTCACAAGTTTAGAACAAATTATGGGGATGCCTTTATTCCATAATGGCAAGCCTACTTGGAAGTTTTGGTTTATTTTTGCAATTTTGTTTTATTTTTCTTGGTATATCAGTAAGTAAATAATATTTATATATATGATTAAGCTTATAAAGTTTGTGATAGTATAAATGATTAATTGCCATAAACAATACCTTATTTTATAGCGATACCTGTCGTAATCGTCAAGTCTAATTACTCTTATTATAGTTCCACAAATGGTAATTCTTATACAAATGGTAATTCTTATACCGGTTCTAGCAGTTCTAACGGATGTTCATCGAGTGTACCAAGCTGTTCTAGTACTAAGGTGATATATATATTTATTTCAAGCTCTTTGCTAGATATCCGTGATTATATTTATTTAATATAATTTTTTGATTATGAAAAAAATAGTACCTTTGTTGGACTATTTCTAATGGATGTTATAGCTATTATTGTAGTTCGACATATAACTCAAAAGTACGTATTAATATAATTGTGTTTAAGAAGTTGGATTATTGAAAAGCTTAGATTCACAAATTAATATGAATTAATCTTTTTTATAGTATTGTATTAATTAGGCATTAAAGAATTCTTGTAGTATTGCTATTTGAAGATTTTAACATACAATAATAATATGTGAAAATGGGTGTATATTTAAGTTTAGCATTGGGTTGTATATTCCTGGATCTTCATTTGTGTCTCATAAATATGTATTTTAATAATTAATATAGGCAATCTTATAAATTATGGTACTGCACAATAGATATTAATGGTAATCTCATTATTAACTATAGCACAAAATATTATAACTAGCGAAGTATTAATTTTTTCAAATTAATTCTCAATCAAATAAATTATATTTATCCGGCAAACTCATAAATTTATTTCATGTTTTATTATGTAATCATGTTTATTCAAATTAAAACTCAGCAGACAACTCCCTACCAATCATGATCATAAATTGCCGGATAACATGATTATTGGGCAAATTTTTGAATAACGGTAATTTTACAAATGATTGGCTACACGTACCGCTTTGCGACACGTGTTCATTTGAAATTTTTGCCCAATAATGTATACTCAACTATAGTAGATAATGTTACTGGGCAATTAGTAGTCACCGCCAATAGTTACGAGTAATTCGGTAAGTTACCACCAAATGTTACGGGGTAAATTGTAAGTGTCCACCAATTGTTACGGGTAATTCGTATACTTTCTTTAAGCTCCTCGCCAGAGGCGTGACGTTGGTGACTTGGGAAGTGGAATTCAATAATTATGATCAACCTTATGTGCCCCTACCTCGCACCTAAGAGTCGTTACCAACCTCTAGTGTTGTAACGTCCTTTAAATAGTTTTAATTTCTTATATGCAACGGAGGGAGGGGTTTGCTATCGTAGATGCTTGGGCAATTGATCGTCGCTTCTCAGAATTCTTGGATCGGCATCTATCGATTGTTCCATCAACGATCCCCTAAGCCTTCTAAGCCTATGACGACCTAATCCTGTTTCTGGAGGCGCAGTTTCAT
Source organism: Scutellospora calospora (assembly GCA_910592325.1). Classification (NCBI taxonomy): domain Eukaryota; kingdom Fungi; phylum Glomeromycota; class Glomeromycetes; order Diversisporales; family Gigasporaceae; genus Scutellospora; species Scutellospora calospora. The sequence continues at coordinate 7,366 of CAJVPM010000612.1, forward strand.
TAGCTACGTCACGTTTTTTGGAAATGTCACTTTTACCCCGTGACATTCTCCCACGCCTATTTTATATTGGGATTATAATTATGGTTTTTAGTGTGTTCGCTTCTCGCTTCTTCGGTTATTTTCCGGAGTGTCGTAGGGCATAACACCATAAATATCATCTTCTGAAGCATTTTCATCATCATTCTTTCTGGACAATCCCCAGATCTGCGATATATGATTGTGCATTCTCATTATTGCGTCGGTCATGCAAAATATTATTACTGTAAAAGTCAGCATGAATGTATCCTGCATCGTCGTGAATCAAAAATAATTCGTAGTAAATATCTCGAAGTAATTGCAATTTATCCTGCCAAGCAAGTTCTCTAAAATTACTTCTTAAATATTTATGAAGAATTCCTTTGTTAGCTTAGTGGAACACCATCAAATATTCGTTTGTTTTTGTATTCTATAAATTGCAAGTTTGCTAAAATTGAATTTGCACGTCATATGACTTTTAAATTCTTTCAAGAAATCAAAATTATTTTCTTATTATCGGCCAAGGTCTTGAGCGCAACGATGCTAGTTAGTTCACGTGCTCTTTTTTATCGATTTTTCGTATGCCATTCAATCAAGTTGTAGAATATATAGAGTCAAATCCACCTTTGCTAATTTCGTTAACATCGGATAATCTATCAAATAGAATCTATTCAATTGTATCTTTGTATTTCTTGGCTCTAAATTGAAATTCTCTAATACAATCAATATTTTTGTTTCTATTTGTTCATCCTCGTGCTGTGACATCGGGATCACATGTCAGACACCTCGCTGGTTGAGTATTATTTTCATTACAATGTGCACATTTGCTATTGTTACAAGTACATTCTTTTCTAACATTACACAAATATAAAATTGTTAGTATTCTTAAAATTCATGATATATCTTTCTCATTTTAGAACCAAAAATTTCTTATTACTAGGAATAACTTCATAAGTTATTTTCTTTTCTTTATAGTCTTTTAACTCCAAGTGTTCATATAAACAGCATGTATCAAGTACAATTCAGATAATCAAAGTGATAATTATTTTTTTTAACAAAGCAATATTGATACAACACTGTCTCATCTAGCAAATCACTGCTGATTTATTACCTCAATACTGTCTCATCTAATGAATCTATATTGTTATTACAATGCTATCTTATCTGACAAATCTGCATTATTACACTAATAAGCACTATCTTATCTGATTAATATATTATTTTGTTTTTATATCTTTTTTTCTATATTCATCTTGTACTAATATGTTTTTTTTTTTAACTTTTTTTTTGTTTTTTTCTAGAATCTAAAAGATTTCTATTTCTTATATCTAAAACAAACAAAGATTTATTTTAAAGGTTTTAGTAAAGTATTAACCAAAATAAATTAGAATTTATATTATATGTATTTTTGAAGAATAATATTTAGATAAATATTATTAAGAAGTTTGATTTCATAATCATTACTAAATGTTACAAAGCAATTAGTAGTTACTACTAATTGTTATAAGTAATTCAATAAGTTATTACCAAATATTACAAGATAAATTGCAAGTATTTACTAATTATTACAAATAATTTATATATTTTTTTTAAGCTTTTTGTTAGAAGTATAAATTAGTAACTTAAGAAATAGAATTTAATAATTAAATTAATCTTATATATTTCTATTTTATATATAAGAGTTATTATCAACTTCTAATATTGTAAAATAGTTTTACTTTTTTATATATAATAAAAAAAAGATTTTGCTATTATAGGAGCTTAAGCAATTAATAATTACTTATTAGAATTTTTAAATCAGTATTTATTAATTGTTTTATTAATAATTTTTTAAGACTTCTAGATATATAATAATTTAATTCTATTTTTAGAAGTATAATTTTATTAGTTTTATTATATTTTTTAGAAATATTATTTTTACTTTATAATAATAGAAACTAAATCTGTTATTAAACAATAAATAGTGTAGAAAATATAAAAGATAAAAAGATTAAAAAGATAGGTATAAGCAGAGTAGTAGCAAATAATAGTAATAAAAAATCTAGTATTAGCTTTAGTAGTAGTATTACAAACTAGTCTTCTTTAATCTATGCAGAACTAGATACAATTTGAGTAGCTCTATTAGTAGTACTATATAGAATAATTATTAGAATATTCTCAAATAGTAAAGTAGTAATTGAAGGAATTCAAAATTTTAAAAGCTTATCAAATATAAAAAGTAACTTTAAAGCAAAAAACTATAATATAATTAACTAAATTATAGACTGTTGTAAAACAAAAAAAATTAAACTAGAACTGATCAAAGTAAAAGAATATATCTTAAATATTTAGAACAATAAAACAGATTAGCTAATAAAAAAAAGCCTCTTATTAGATTTAATACTTGAAGCCTAAAAAATAACAACAAATAAAATTAGATTTTTTTTATTATAGAGAAACAAAATTATAGATAATATATTTAGATCTTTTGTTAATATAATTATAGCAATAGTTTATAAAAGTATATAAGTAGACTTAAATAGTATTAAATTAGTATTAGATCAGAGACTATTAAACTAATACAATAATAAGTTGAATTAGAAAAATACTTAGAGTATACTAAAAAATTTCTAAGAAAAAAGATATATAAGTATCAAGATAAGCAAAGCTTTAATATTTAGAATAAAATATCTATAAGCTTTTACTAACAAAGATATTTGCTACTAAAAAGATCTTATACTATATAAAAATAAAACTTGTGTTGCATATTATATAGAAGTAGAATCTTTTAAATACATAGTAAAATATCTAAACTATCAACAAATATAGAAAAAAATAGAAATTTTTATTATAGAAAAGCAGAATCTTTACTTGTTTCTAAATGTAAAGTCAAAGTCAAAAGTTAGAAACTAAATAAGATCTTTTTAAACTTAAGTCTAGAAATTAAGTTTTAAAAAAGAAGACTTCACATATATAAGCTAACAAGTTTAAGTTTATTAGTAGAAGCTAAAATCCTCCTAAGGTTAGCAACTAAAATAAACAAAGCTATTTGCTAGTTTACAAAAATTTTTTAATTAAATTTTTTTGAAAGACTATAGAAATTTTATTGCAAAGTTATATCAGAATAGAAAAAAAGAAACAATATTAATATTAAAAAAAAAAAAAGAAACTAAAGTATAAAGACAAAGCTAAGTAGAAAAAGTATTAAGTTAATAAGAAAAACTAAGACTTCTTAGAGAAAGAGTTCAAAAAATTAACTAAAGCTAAAGAAAAAAGAATACAAAGAGAAGCTGAAAATAGAATTAATAAGTAAATTATAGAGAAAACTTTAAGTTTTAAAAACAATTAAATATTCTTAGTATAAATATATAGTAGTTTTCTGTAGATTTTTAGAATATAACTCTGTTTAGATAATTTATTCTTTGAAGAAGAAAATTTGCTATTGTAGCAAATCATACCTAGGTATTTTAGATAGCTAAATAAGTTCTAAATTATATAAAGAGTGCAGTTTTATAGTTATATTAGTTTAGCTTATATTTTTGTTATAATATTTTATATATTTTTTCTTAATAAATAAAAAGCAAGATTGTCTAAATATAAAAAAAATAAAAATTAAATAATAAATAGCTTTAAATATTATTTTATTTAGTATATATAATATATATTTTTAATATAAAAGCTAGTATTTATATCTCTCAAATTTGGTATTTGTATTCTTAGCAAAAAATAAAATTTTTTAAAGATTCAAGTAAAGATATCTTGATGACTACCTAATTAAATTTAATAAACTTTTTTTTATTTCAATTATATGAATTTATAGAATTCAAATAAAAAAAAATTTATCAAAATTAATCAAATAGTCATCAAGATATCTTCACTCAAAATTAAAAAAAATCAAAACATCTATTAAAATAGCTATACTAAAATTTTTTAAAACTTTAAGCAAAGATATCTTGGTAACTATCTAATTAAATTTAATGAATTTTTTTTTATTTAAATTCTATGAATACATAGAATTTAAATAAAAAAAAATTTATCAAATTTGGATAGATAGTTATCAAGATATTTTTACTCAAAGTTAAAAAAAAACCAAATCACCTATCAAAATAAAAGCTATATCAAAATTTTATTAAAACTTTGAGTGAAGATATCTCAATAACCACTTGACTAAATTCAATAAATTTTTTTTATTTAAATTCTATTAATTCATAGAATTTAAATAAAAAAAATTAATTGAATTTAGTTAGGTAGTTGTCAAGATATCTTTACTCAAAGTTTTAATAAAATTTTGATACAGCTTTTATTTTAATAGATTAGTTTTTTTTTTTAACTTTAAGTAAAGATATCTCAACAATCATTTATTCAAATTTGATAAAATTTTTTTTATTTAAATTTTATGTATTTATAAAATTTAAATAAAAAAAATTTTATTAAATTTGATCAGGTAGTTACCAAGATATCTTCATTTAAAGTTTTAAAAAATTTTAGTATAGCTATTTTAATAGATGTTTTAATTTTTTTTAACTTTGAGTGAAGATATCTCGATAACTACCTTATCAATTTTGATAATTTTTTTTATTTGAATTCTATAAATTCATACAATTGAAATAAAAAAAAGTTTATTAGGTGATTATTGAGATATCTTTACTTGAATCTTTAAAAAATTTTATATTTACTAGGAAGTACAAATACTAAATTTGAAAGGTATAAATACTAGCTCCTTTTAATATACTGTAAATATAATTTTGTTTTCTAGTTTTTTCTATTTAATTTAGAAGATATTTAAAGTAAAAGTAGTTTGTATAAAGATTACTTTAAGCTAAGTCTAAGTTAGTATTAGTAATATTATTAAATATAATATACTATTTGAATTAAAATATAATAATTTAAATTTTTATATATTGAAAAAAACACTTTCTCTCTGTAGATTATTTTGACCATTTTCTAAGCTAAAGCAAAAACATAATTTTCTAAGAAATAGCATTAAGAAACAACACAAGTAGTAATAAACAAAAAGAAAGAGTATCTAAAACTATATATAGTAGCAAGGAAAACTTAAAAAGCTTTAAAAATAACTAGAAGAAAACTCATTTCAAAAGAAAAGTTAAAGAAATTTTTAGAGAAAAGTAGAGATTCGAATTTACTCTATCACACAGATTATTTAATATAATGTAAGAGTTACAAAACAAGGTAAACAAACTTCACGTGAGTAGATTACTAATTCGATGTATCATGTATAAGCTAATAGAAGAGAAGTATATAGTGCTCAAGCTGAACAGAACGCAGGCAATTAGAAAAAATTCTAGGGAATCTTAGTAAAAAGCTGAAGTCACTTGTAGTAAAAGTAGAATAAGGTTAACTAAAATATTAGCAGACAAAAAATACAGCCAAACAATATAGTTTGAAGAAAGATTTCTAGTAAAAGAAAAAAAGATAGCAAGTCTCAAATTAATACTCAAAGAAGAAGAACCTCAAAAGCTTACTAGTATAATAGAGAGTATAGAAGAGAGTCAAGAGAATATAAATATATATATTTTATGAATTACAAAAATAAGTACTAAGATTATCTCAATAACTAAAAACTAGTGCAGAATAATAAAGAAGATAATTATCAAAAAAGAGAGAGAATTATTTGATATAGTGCTCGAAGAGCTTGAACAAGAACTCATAATTGCAAAAAAGGCTAAAAAGAGTATAGTAGAACTTAAAGAAAACAAGAATCTATTAGTAGAGAATAATTTGCAGCCTATAGAAAAGCTACAAGAAGAAGCAAAGAGCAATATAAAGACTAAAACAGAAGAAATTAGCCAAATATTACAAGAATCAGAAGAAAAAAGAAAAGAAGTCATTATCTCAAAATCAATCTTAGAACAAGAGCTTGAATATTTAAATAGAAAACAAGTGAATAGAAATAAAATTGTTATCAAAATCTTGCTAGGAGATGAGAGGAAAGTAGAAGTTAAAAACTCACAACTCGAGGTAATCTCTAACAAGTTAGCAAAAAAATTACCTCAAGATATACAAGAAACAGAATTAGCTTTTAACGTAGAAATTGAAGACCTAGCTCTTCAAACAAAAGATATTATCTTAGAGAATACAGATAATACTTCTTTAGATACATCACAAATAGAAATAAATAATACAAAAAAGTATTAGAAGAGGCAAATAAATCATGCAATAGCAAACTACAAAGAATCAAAAGAAAATACTCTAGAAAATAGTATATAGGTCTCTAATGAGAATATATGTGAAAATTTAAGAGAATATAAAGCAAAAATTGTATTAATAGTATTACCAGACAATTCAAAAAAGAGTAGATTAAATTCATAAAAGAAACACTGTATAAAAGTAATTATATTAGTAAGATAGAAGAGTATTTTATTAGAGGAAATACCTGAGTAATCATCAGCTTTTATTGCTATAAAAGACTAGAGGCTTTAAAAGATAAAATAAGAAAGAAAGAGATTGAATAGTACAAAGTTTTATTTGAAGAGAAAGAACTTTATGAAAATTATAGACATATAAAAGATAATAAACAATTCAAGAATATAAAGCAAAAAAATAGCAAGAAGCTAGAAAAAAAAAATCTAACTCAAGACTCATATAAAAAGAAAAATATAGAAAACAAGAGAAGTAGTAAAGAAAAGCAGAATCCAGAAATTATCATCTCAGATAAGTTTACTAATAGAATATTAATATGAGATCTTCTGATATGAACAAAAAAACCTCAAGTCTTTGAGTCAGTACGACATCTCAGAAGAGTTAAATTTATAGAAATAATTAAAGAAATTTATAGAAAAACAAGAGCTAAGATAGAATTTGAACTAGAGTCATTAAATATAGAAGAGATAGAAAAGACCTAATGTATCTCATTTGTAGGAAATTATCTGGTAAGAATCACTTCTAGAGCAAGTAATTTTGAAAAACTCAAAACATGAAATAGGTATTTTAGAAAACTAATTAACTTACTAGAGTATAATAATGAGGTACTTCTCAGGAGACAAGTCAAATAAACAGAAGTCAAATATTTATATATATTTAAAAATACTAACAGAAACAATATGAGAAATGCAACTATTTATTTTTTAAATGAGAGAGACTTACTAAATAGCTCAAGATTTGTAACATACTACTACAATAACAAATTAAGATAAGTACCTTTAAAAGAAAACAACTGAGAAACCAAGTAGACTTATGAAGTACAAAGAGGAATATAAGAAGATACTAAGAGAAGAAGTGAAAAAAGTCTAAGAAAAATGAAAGAAATTGAGCTAAACCTAGTAGAAGAAAGCTCTAAGTATACACAAAAAAGATCTCAATATAAAAAGAGAAAAGTAGCAATATAAGAAAGCCTAGCAAGTAAAGAAACGTAAAAAAACAGATAGAGAAAGCATAAAACCCTGAGAACAAAAAGAAGTAATAGTAATAAAAGTAGTGACAGTATAGAAGAAAGAAATTACAAAGAGGTCCAAAGTTTCAAGATAGAAAAAAAGAGAAGAAGTTATTATATAGAAAGGAAATTAAACTACAGAAAAGGAAAGAATGAGATGAGAAGTCTCAGAGGTCTACTTGAAAACTTCTTAGCTTTAACTGAAGAAGAAGATTCAAGATTTAGCTCAAAAGACAGCTACTGAGACTCTAGAGTCCCAAATCGCTCCTAAATAGATATACTAGTTGAATTACAGAGAGCTTAGATTTCTCAAAAAAGAAAATTTAGAAATCAGAAAAAAGCAAGAAAAATAAAAAACTAATTCAATTCAAGTGAAAGTGAAGACTTTAGAATCCTAAAATTAGGTATACATAACATCAACAGTCTTAAAACAAGTAGTCACAAGCTCAACTTGCTACTAGAATGAGCAAAAAAAGAAAATATTGATATCCTAGGAATCTGTAAAATGAACATTTCAGAGTTGCAAAGCAGATTCCTAATTCTAAAAGATAGAAGATATTCGGAGTTCTAGACAAATGCAAATGAAAATAAATTAAAAGAGTCAGGAGTAGAGATAGTAATCAAAAAGAAATGAGAAAAACATATTAGGCAGATTAATAAATTTAGTAACTACTATATTGATATATTATTACTTTTCAAAAGATATAAGTTAGTAATTATCAATACCTATATCTTACTAAGTGATAAAGAGGAAAAAAAAAAGATACAGTAGTATATAATACAAAAGATCAGAGAATATGAGAAAAACAAAATACGAGTAATTGTTTTAAGAGACTTTAATGATATAAGGTCAAAAGAGTTAGACCAAAACAAAGAAAACTCAAGCAGAAAGCAATCTCTTTCTCTAATAAGATAGTTAGAAAACTAAGGTCTGGTGATTTTAGTGTAGTAGTTAGGTTACTAGACTGCTATGCAAGAGATCTGGGGTTCAAATCCTACTGTCGACGAATTTGAATAATTACTCAGACCTTTGTATCCAACTTACAGTAAACCCTGT
>CAJVPM010000613.1:0-15801 GCA_910592325.1 Scutellospora calospora
TGAAGACTCGATAATGAAATCAAGGTCCACATGTGCTGCTTTTATACTTTACAAAAAATTAGAAATGTAACAGGCTACATATATTACAGGAGCTATATATGCTATAACTATTGCTAATAAAATATATAATATAACTAATACATGTATAAAATATATAATAAATATAATATGTAATATATATATGATAAATAATATAAGTGTCTCAAAAACTATAGGTAATAAATATATTACTTGTAACGCATCTCCTGCAGTAATCATTAGCTAATCAGATTACATAATTATTGTAAAAAGGCCGAAACTTTATTATCTCGGGATCTAGTGATTGAATTTTAATGATTCTTGGCTCATTAGATCCGCCTTAGTGAGCTGATTTCAATGGTATGTGTTTCATCCAAATTGGACCGGTGGATCAAAAGTTATTAAGGATTTTGTATTTTTTCTTAATATTTTATAGGTCAACAATACTAAGACACAAAAAGCTCTCAGCAAGTCAGATAGTATATATAAACAATATGGTACTGCTTCCAAAACTTGAGTATATTCTAGCAAATATCTCCTTAAGAAAAAATTCTGTGATATAATACATCAGCCTATGCTTAGACTCATTAAATAGAAATTGGAGCTACTATCTATATGTATAAATACAACCTTTCAGCATAAAGAGATCTTTGGAGTAGTAAGTCTATGGCAAAAACATATTGAGCATCATATATCTGAACTCTTTGTAAGAATAAATACTAATAGTATCATAGGTATAACTATTCTAATAAGGTTAAAGCAGTCTCAATTAGATATGAATATGCCAGAGTATATTCTTATTGCAGAAAATACGAATTAGAAAAAGATTAAGCACAGAAACCTAGAGGCCAAAATAATACAATATGCAAAAAGACTTGGTATTAGTATTGCAAAAAATAAGTTCACAGCAAGTTAGAACCTCTTTAGTTTACAAGAAGATAAAAACTGTCTGATCAGTAATATATTCGACAAATGTAACTTAAAAGAGGTACAAGAAGATATAAATAAGCTAAACTTATGGTACGTAAACTAGCTCCTAGATAATGAACAAGAGAGAATGGTCATTTAGAGACAGCTAAAAGCAAGAGAAGAATAGAGACATATAGAAAGGAAGACACAATAGTTTAAAGTATTAGAAAAGGAAATACTAGCAGATAAGATATCAAAAGAAGTAGCTAAAGTATATAGAAAAAAAAAAAGATTCTAAGTACAAGAAGTTGAATCGAAGATTTCACAAGACAAAAGAAAAAAAGAATGAATACTTATAAAAGGTGAAAAAACAAAGAAAATGAATTTGACTGTATTATTAAAAAAGAGAAGAAGCTTGTAAAAGTAGAAATTTGAGAAGAAGACTATGAAAATTCATAAGAAGTACTTAACTAGCAAGAAGCACTTGCACAGCAAGGAATCTATAAGGAAGGTCTTAAGCTAAAAAAAAGTAGTTAAAAACAAAGAATAGTATTAAAAGAGGTTCATAATATTTTAAGCTTTATACAGAAAAAAGATAACAGACTACAAGTAGTATTCGATAGAAAGTATTTGAAAAAAATAAGAAAAGAAAGCCAAAAAAGCAAAGTAGAAGAGTTTAAAAAGTTTAAGAATCTTGAGCATATCAAGATAGAAGGAAGCTGGGAAGCAGAACTAATTAACTAAGTTATCTAGAATATGAAGAATAGAAAAGAACTCAAAAATAGACTAGAGGTAAATAGAGAAGAGGAGGAAATAGTATTTTATACAGATAGCTCACTTGGTGGAATAGATACTTGGAACAGAATAAGAATAGAATATAGTATAGTTCAAATAGATAGTGCAAATAACATAGTCTTTAGTTACAAAAGAAGAATAGAAAACTAGTTCTCATCTATTCATGCAGAGCTAGTAGCTTGTCTAGTAGCAGTATTGTTAGTTCCTAGTAAGTGTAGAGTAGAAATAAGAACAGACAGTATATGTGCAATTCTCACAATTGAAAAATATCTCAAAAATGAGAAATCATGTAAGTAGTTAAAAACTAAAAACAGCAATATTTTGTATGCAATCAAGAAAGTCTGCAAGAGTAAATTAGTTCAACTAACATTTACAAAAGTCAAAAGTTATTCAGGAGATATATACAATGATATAGCAGACAGACTAGCAAAAGAAGAAATTCATAAAGCACAGAGTATAGAACTGAGCAATATTAGTAACAAGAGTTTGAAGTATATTTCTAAATAGAGAGACCTAAGTGTAAAAACTCCTTTAAGAGCCTTCATTAAAAAAGTAGTTCAAACAATGTACAAAGCAGAATGGATATGGTTAAGAAAGAAAAATAACAAAGAATACTAAGCAAAAATTCAAAAGCAAAACTAGAAAGCATTTAAAGGCATTCTTGAAAGCTATCATATGCAATATCAAAATTCAGAAGTAAACTATTTGCACCTATTCAAAATCAAATATATTGAAAACCTCTTTCCAATAGTTGAAGTCTTAAACTATAAAAAACTATAGCTATATAAAAATAGCTCATGCAAAAGATGTGCTAAGGAAAAAGAAACAATTAAACATATAATTACATATGAAAAAACATATCTAGTATATAAAAAAATTAAAGAACAGGCATAGAAATAGCTCGACGAAGACAAAAGGAAAGAAGAAAATTAGAATTTAACAAGTATACAACAGGCTATCTAATATGAACAGAAAGAAAAGCATTAGAAAAAGAAAGAATGTATGAGAGGCAGACTTAGTAAAGATGATGCAGAAAAAATCAAAAATATCATAAGTTCAAAAAGAATGATGATCAAATTTTGAAATCTTTTTTGGCATATTTGAATATAACTTGTATATGAAGAAATTTGAAGAACCTGATACAAGGATATGAAGGTATAGAAGAAAAAGGAAAAGATCTTGAAAAAAGAAAAATACTTATGAAAAGAAAAAGAAAAGAACAATCAAAAGAAAGCATCTACAAAGGAAAAAACAATTAAAAGAATAGATGAGAATATAGAAGTTAGTAATGTTAGTCTTAAAATAGCATTAGATAGTATAGCTAAGGAAGTAAAGGAGAGAATAATAGATAGTTAGAGTTAAAAACAGTTATGATGAGCTGTAGCATCCTTCCTATTTTGACTTGTAGTTTATAAATTATAAACTGTTTCAAGATAGAACAAAGGTCACTATAGCAGATCACATATAGATATCTATAGAATAATCAAATGAGTCATAGCTTAAAAAATTAGTCATTAAATAGTATATTACTAAATAATGTTGTTTTTATTTGAAAAACAATTCTAAATAAAGTTATAGCATAACTGCTAAAGTATAAAAAAAAAATTAGATAAATCAGAACTTAAAAAATTAAATGTTAAGAGGTATCTAATTGAATAATATTGTTTTATAATATTTACAAAATAAATCTAAATAAAGTTTTAGTATAACTACTAAATTTTAAAAAAAATTTTAAGAATAAATTAAATTTGTTACTTAGAGAAGAAACAGAAATCAAGTGATTTTAATTTACTATAAAGCTTTTTTTTCTATTTTCTATCTAACTATATATTATAGTATATTCTATAATTAATATAATATTTGATCTGACTAAATTGCTAACCCTATCTTCCTAAGAAATTAGCTAATTTCTATCTCTTTTCTTATTATAAAATTAAATAAATTATTATTTTTTTCCGCAATTATGCTAATATTTCATTTAATCAAAGTTTAATCTATAATTAAACTATTTCTATCTAGTATATATATTATTTAGTAATTACTTTTAATTCATAATCTACCTTCAAATTAGTAAAAATTATTAGTATTATATAAGTAAAATTTTGTAGATCATTAAAGAAAAATCTAGCAGATAGCAGTTTTTAGGCATAATATAATACCACCAAAAAAAAGCTTGTTTGTATCAAATATATAACATACTGTATTATAAAAAACTTTAAGAATATGCTATTTAGTCCTTTTGTTTTGTTAATAAAAAAAAAAAAAAAACTATTTGCTAACAACACTAGATTCTAGGATAAAAACTAATTTGCGATTTCACTATTTCATGCATTTTTATTATGATATTAGCATTAAAGATATTATAATCTACTTTTTTAATCTTATTTTCCAATCAAAAACTAATCTTTAAAAAAAGAAATAAAATCAAAAGACAGGTTATAATATCTCTAAAGTATATAAATTCCTTTTTTATAAGCAAGAATATGTAAAACGTTATTACTAAAGAATCTTGTATTACTATTTATACTATGTTAGAATTTTAAATTATACTTGTTTGAACTGTATGTTTATAATGTTGATGAGTATAATGGCCTATTCAACTTTGAATAGTAAACAATTTTAGAACAGTTTCAGCCTCAATATCACTCTTAAGCACCTTTTGTTGAAGAGCTTGATACATGTTTTGTGTAGTATAATGATCACTTTTGTCTGCATTACTAGTTAGAAAATATCTTTCTAAAATTTTTCTTATCTTTTTTGTAATTCTTTTTCCAGCTCTCTTTTTTCTGTATTTTTGCTTCTCTTTTAATATCCATCCTAATAGTAATGAAAAATTTACAGTATTCAACCTAGATATTATCTAAGTAAATATATATCAAAGTGTTGAATTGAATTATATTTCATATCTATCATTACTCATATTGGTTTTTTCAACAAAATGTTAGAGATTATATCATGACCTAGTATTGTAAAATATTATGTAGTAAGTGCACAATTAGTAACAAAATATTATAACTAGTTGCTTACATAGCTTAGCATTTTTAATATCAGTTTCTATCTGAATCTTCAAATTTGATATTAGTGTACTTCTGTTTTTTTTTTTGTTTGCTTCTATCCCTTTCAAGTTTAATTCTTTTATCAAATTTTTTTTGTTAAGACATGTAGGATTAAGGTCTAATACTTTAAAATCAGTTATTATTAGAATAAATAAAATTTTAGTACTTTCAATAAATAAAAACTTGTATATAGTATTTGAAATAGATATTTCTTAGTCAGAACAAGATATAGTATGAATAGAAATCTCAGGATTGAGTTCATAAATATTCTTCTTGCATAATTTTTCTAAGTCTGCAAGTGAAAATACTTTCTAATTTCTAATATTTGGGATAGCACGTATCAAAATATTTCTAGCAAACTTTTCTGTAGTAGGCCATTACCACTCGAACCAATTTGAATTACTAGATAAGAAATTTTTCTTACTACCTAACTGACATACTATATATTAGCATTAATATAGATATCTTTACAAATAAGAATAATATCAATTTTATTTATTACTTATAAAATATTATATCTTAAAAGGTACTCTAATTTGTATAAATATGGGGGTGAGTCAATAGAAATCAAGCAAATTGTTTTTATTGAAATTTTTTTGAAACTTTAAACAATAATAACTCAACAAAAGCTTTATCAAATTTAATAAAATTTTTTTTAAATGAATTCTATAATTTGTAATATTTATTTTAAAAAAATTTTTATTAATTTTGATAAAGTTTTTGTTAAGTTATTGTTGGTTAAAGTTTTAAAAAAATTTACTTAAAAAAAATTTGCTTGATTTCTATTGACTCAACCTCATATATTATTGTAAATTTACTTTTAAAAACTAATCTCTATTTTGATTTGGTTTTAAATTTGCTACAGATATATTGCGAATATTTTGAATAGCATTTTCTATATTCTGGCCTTTAGAAATATCAAATTCCAAACATATATAGCAATTAATTGCATAAGATATCTAAATAAATCAGTTTGGTTAAAAATATTTTAAAAAATATTAATTAAATGAAGGGAATACTTTTATTACCTGAGTATAGTGTAAATCAATCGTAGTTATAGTCTCTTCAGCCTCCAAAAATACTTATTTTTCTACTTGAATTCCATACTATTTTGGCTAATAACCTATAATTATCATAAGATTTGCATTATGGTGTTTTTCTTTCTTTTGAGCATAGTAATATTTTATCTATTAAGTGTTCATTTTAGAAATGACTCTCAATGTCTACTTCTTGTACTTTGCTTTCTTGTATATCTGTATTATAAGTAGTAGAGTAGCTTTGCAATTCTTCTAAAGCAATATTTATTATACGTCTATCTGGTTTATACTTAATCTAGTTAGTTATATCTTTGAGTGTATTGAGTTTATATCTTTTGTTTTTTGAGCTTGTTGAGGTATTCTTCTCATTTTCTATTGAGAATTTCTTTTCTAATAACTTTTTAACTATTCTCCACTTTTGAACCTCTGCTATTTTTTTTATTTTATTCATTATTTTTCCTATTCTCTATGATTCTTCTATGTTTTTGTTTGGAGTTACCTATTCTCTTTTTGACTTTTTTTCTGATACTTTGTTCAAATTTAGTCTTAGTACAGCTATATTATTGCCTCTTCTAAGAATAAATTTTGGCTTTAAAGTTCTCAGATTCTTGTTGTCTAGTAATATTTCTTCTAAGTTTTTGAACCAGAAACTCTTTCTCTCTTTTGTACTAAGTTCTTTAATTTTTTTAAGTTGATACTATGAGAGCATTGTAGTACTATTTTAGTTAAGCAATTGATCTAAATATAGGATGTCTAGTTTACACAAGCCTTGTATCATTTTCTTGCTTAAATTTTTTCCTAATATATCTTGTAAACTTCTTGTTATAGGGATTTGAGTCTCTTGTAGTGACTTAGTATTTTTAGAAATATTGATGTCTAGGTTCCTTGCAATTATCAGAATGCTTGTACTAAGGTTATGTTTAAAGTTCTAGTTTTTGATACTTTCTGTATCAAGTTTTCAGATTGGTTTTGTACTCAACATATCGATTTGTGCTTAGTTAAGTCTTGCAATTATTGTTTATGTAATAATCCCTTCTTCATTTAAGTAAACTAACCACTCTGAGATGCAGTGTTCTGTATATCACTTCCAAAGTGATTTAATTCCTATTATGTTTTCATACCTCATAAGACAATTAGCAGCTGAGAATTGGAGTTAGAACTTCTTTTTGACTAGTTGATAAACTTTTTGAAAAAGTTTATCACAAATATTTTTTTTAAGCGAAGTAATCATGAGTTTATATTCAAGTTTGGAGATAAGTACTTTGTTTATTACATATCTGATTTGTCTTGTTGAGATTCATTTGTAATTTATCATACTTATGAAACTATGAATATCTTTTTTAACTCTATTTTTGGTACTTTTATCTTGATTTTTTGCACCAATCCAAACTTCTAGAAAGCATGCTATTTCTTTTCCTTCCTTTATTGGGACTTCTGTTTTTTCTGACCAAAGTAGGATTTTTCTATTATCAGATCCTTTTTTTTGATTAATTGCAATTAACTCTGACTTCTTAAGATTAATGCCTATATCATTTAGATCATAAAACTCCTGAGCTCTTTTAATTATCTTTTGTAGGTTTTGTTATGAGTTTGCAATCTATATAGTATCATCTGCGAAAGCAAAATCTAGAATTTTAATCTTTTCTACATTACTGCTTTTTAAAGGGTTTAGTACTTCCATTTCATATCTCAGATTAGAGTTTTGAATTTTGCAAAGGAGAGAATCATAGAATATTCTCCATATCAAAGGAGAGATTACTTCTCTTTGGTCTATTCTGTCTTAGGCTTGAAAGCCTTCTGTGAGACCTATTTTGGTGATAATTCTGACCTCCCTTTTGTCATAAATTTCTATTAAAAATTTCTCAAGTTTGTTTTTTATTTGGATTCTGTTTAATGCTCTTCGTAATCCTATTATACTAACAGAGTCAAAAGCTTTTTTAATATCTTGTAGTAGAATTCATATCTCTTTTTTGTTCTGTTTAGTATCTTCTATTAGATTGTGTAGGAGGTAGATCAGAATTGAGGTACTTTCACCTTCTAGACTAGCAAAATTTAATCCTTTAAACACTTTTTTTTCTAATAGAACTTTGCTAAGCCTTTTTTGAATAATTCTGACTAAACTCTTTTAGAAGGTCTCTAATAATATTATTGGTCTTGTACTTGAGAGAGAATAGTTTTATTCTGCTATTTTTGGAATTAGAAAAATTTGACCAATTTTCTATTTTTTTGAAAATATATCTATTTTTAGAATTAAGTTTGCTAGTTCTAGATACTTTGATCTAGCTTTTGGATCTGAGTTTTGGAATATTGTATAACTTATCTCTAAGGCACCAGGTGTTGTATCTTTTTTGGCTAGATGAATATTTTCTATTCACTCATCTTCTTCTATTGGGTTTAGAACATTACTATACCATTCTTCTTTGATATTTTCCTTAGTACTATATTCTTCTTCCCATTCCTCTGAAATATAATCAAATTAGTGTTTTCATACTTTGAACTAATCCTTGTAATATTCATCTGCAGCTTTTTTAACTTCTTCTGACTCTATGAGGAGTATCTGAGTATTTTTGTTTTCTGTGTCTTAAACTATTACTCTATCTATTAATAGTCATTTCCAAGGTTTTTCTAAAATGCTATTTAGCATTCTTCTTTCTTCTTTATCAATCATTTCAAATCTCACTTTTACCTTCTCTATAATTTCTTTTTGAGCTTCTTGTTGTATATTGCTTATGATTTTCCTTTAAATTATTTTTTTCTAAGAGGATATTTCAAGAAACTATGCTTCTGTTCATACTTCTTCTACTATAGGTATTTGAGTTTTATGTCTTGAATTTATAAGTTCTATTTGTAAATTTATTAGGAGATGATCAATATGATCTATTTGAGCATCTTCTTTCCCTTTTCTTTTTCTTAAAAGTCTATTAAGGTTTCATAGATCTAGGTAGAGTAGATTTAGTTCAATATTCTTGTTAAATTCTTTTTTTGTCTATTTGATTTTCTTTGAGGAAATATTCTTATTCGCTGACTTTAGAATAGCTTTCAGAATATTTTTCCATAGATCGTTAATTAATCTTTCTTCTTTCTTTTGCTCTTCTTCTTGAGGAGAGGATTGTTTATTCTGGTATTCTATTCGTAGGCTTTAGCAAGATTTTTCAAGATCTATTGTAAAGTTCTTCTAATTTTCCTTCATTGTATCTTTATAAAGGAATATCTTTCTTTCTATACTTTGTCACTCTGCTGTATAGCCAATTTCTATTCTTATAATTTGGTCTAGTTTAATTTGTGCCTATATAAAATTGTGATCACTTTCT
The DNA here is from genome assembly GCA_910592325.1 of Scutellospora calospora. Lineage (NCBI taxonomy): Eukaryota > Fungi > Glomeromycota > Glomeromycetes > Diversisporales > Gigasporaceae > Scutellospora > Scutellospora calospora. The sequence continues at coordinate 9,127 of CAJVPM010000613.1, forward strand.
GTAACTAATTTTATCTCCTCAATATTACTTTTTTGTAGTCCTAGTCTAAGATCTTTAGAAATCTAGACTTGGTCAATTCTTGTTTGAGTTTTAGAGTTTTTCTAAGTAAACTTTCTTCCTTGAGGGTTATAGCACTTGTATATTTCTGTAAAACCTGTTTTGCTTAGCCAAGAAGTAAGTAGTAATTTTCATGTTTTGTTCTGAGTTGGTATTCCTGCTCAGTCTGTATTTAGATCTAGTATATGATTAAAGTCTCTACCCAAAATAAAATACTCATTCTTCTTTTTTTTGACTATATCTTTAGTAACTACTCATTGAATTTCTTTTTGTTTACACTTATCATTAGATAGGATATAGATTATCTAAATTAAAAGAATTGCTTTCTTGAACCTTAAAGAAGCTTTAATACAATAAGGATTTGGTCTTTTAATTTCTGTTAAGTGTTGAGTTCAAGAATTTTCTATTCAGATTCCTACTCCTGATCTTTTGTGTTTTTCTTTTTTAGAGTTTAACCAGAAAGTAGTGTAGTTTTTTCTATTTATTTTGATAAAACAGTCTTCTTTTTCTTGGATATTAGTTTCTGTGATCTCTATGATATCTAGTTTAGTACTTATTCCATGTTCAATTAATTCTTGTGCTTTGTACGAATTTCCTTTTATACTATTAATATTGTAAAATCCTATCTTAATTTGTGAAAAAGTTAAATTGTTATAAATTGTTTTTGAAGATATCAGATTTTGTTTGTCTATATTTATATTTCTCAGATTGCTACTCTGTTTAGTAGCTATTTCTTATATGTCAAATAAGATGCTCTTAGGATCTATTTAGGGTATTTCTGCTTTTGAATACTTTACTCTTGATCTCTTTTTCTTATCCTATTCTTTGTATTTGCATACTTAATTTTAGGATCTTTTCTTGAATAAGAGAAAAGTTTATTTCCAAAGTATTGTCAGAGTAAGACTTCTGTTCTTTTTTCTGATATTTTTTCTTCTTACTAGTTGTTGTTTTTTCTCTAATTATATCCTTTGCATCTACTACTCTACTCACTGTTTCTGTTATTTTTTTTGGAAGATGAACCTTCTTCTTGCTAGTTTATATTAGAGTTTTCATCTTTTTTTTAGAAGAGCTTTGTATTGTAGTAATAAATATTTTTCTTTATTGTATAGTTCATTTCTTTTTGAGATTCAAAGAAAACTTTAGCAATATGACTTAGATTTCTGTTTGAGTTATATAGTATAAAGACTGCTTTAGCTCCTATTTGTCATAAAGAATGCAGGAGTAAAGTTTCTTGTGCTGTACTTGGAATATTTGTTAGAATTGCTCTATATCTTTCTCTTTCTTTTAAAGCTTTAGAGTTAGCTATCCTTATAGATATACACATTAACTTTCTATTTTCTAATTCTAGTATCTAGTTTGCTTTGAGTTTTTTTAATTGTTCTTCTCCTCATATGTAGATTTTGATTTCTACAGACTGATAAAACCTTAGTTTCTTTAGGTTTATTTCTTCTGCATATCTAAAATATTTAACAAGCCTAGAAATTTCTTGTTTGCTATAGTCTAGAGGAAGATCCCATAATGTAATCTAAGTAAAATCTCTATTTTTACCTTTAAGTTCTAGTTTTTTTCTATTCCCAAGATCTATGCTTTTTGTCATTATAATATTTGAGTTTGTCTTCTCAAATATTACTTTATATTATTCTATTTCTTTCTTTTTTAATTTTTCTTTCATAATTTGTTTTTCCTTCATATAGTCAAAGGTATTTACTATTCAAGAGTTGCCTTTTATAAAGCTTTCTTCTATTTCATTTATATGAACTTTTGTGAATAGTACCTCTTATGAATTTTATTCTATCCTCTTTAGAATTTTCAAGAAGAGAAAAAGCTGCTATTTTTGCTTTAAATTCTCCTTGCCCCTCACATGTGTTTTCATTTGGAGCCTATTCGCTATCTTCTATAGAGTTACTTCTTTCTTCTTTGTATGTTAATACTGCATGTTTAATTTGATTTTTCTAATATTTTTTCAGACAGTTAATTTCTAGTTATGATGTTCCTAAAGAAACCTCTTTACATTCTGCTAGAATTTCATTTTTAAATATTTCACAGGTAATCTCTAGAAGTACTTCTGTACTTATTCCTTGTTCATGTAAAGAGTGTACAGAATCTTCTTTTATTATCTCTTTGTCTGAATTTTCTTCTTGTATTTCTTGTTAAGGTGTATTATTATTTTTTCCAAAAAGAATCTCGACTGCTGTTTTTTTCTCTTTTATTAACTTCTCTTTAAGCCTTTTAACTTCTTTTGTGATAATAGATTCAGACCTATTTTTATCCTTAGAGAACTTTGTTTCTTCTAGAATATAAAGTTTCTCTTGTCTGCCTGTGTATTCAGTCTTCAGGATCTTTGCCTTTTCTGAATTATCTTTTTTCTCAATTTTGGTTCTTTTCTTTGAGTTCTTAGTTAATACTTAGAGCTCTTGTTCTAGTTCTTCAAGTGTGATGTCAATTATTGCTTTTTCTTCTTCAATTATTATTTCTTTTAGAATCTTTCATCAGGCTCTAGTAGTTGAGATAACTTTTATTTCAATTTCTGTGATTCTTGAAATATAATTATCTATTTTTTCTTGACTTCCTCCTATTCTGTCAATTTTTCTAGTAAGTTTTTGTAGAAATTCTTCTTTGAGGAAAAACTTAATTCTGTCTTTTCTTTTTTGAATGCTAGCTTTAATTCTCACTTGACTATTCTCAAGATTTGATATTTACCCTTCTATCTTTTTAGATTTTTCTTTGTCATATTTTAGTTAAGATCATGTATTTAAAATTGTATATGTTATACTTTTAAACTTTGTAGCCTATATTTTTTCTAATTTATTATGATATTTTTTTTAAATAAATCTGTGCTCTTAGAAGTTGTCAGGTTTTGGTTAGGTATATATGCTTTATATTTATTAAATATATATTTGTTTACTTCTAATTTTATGTAGTATGTCTTGTGTAATCTAGAGGATCTGCAGTACCAGGTCTCAAACAAATCTTACTTTTTGCTATTTAGAAGTTTTTCTAAGATTGTTTCATCGAGAACTTTGATAGCTTTTGTTTGTTTTCTTTGAAACTTTTTTTGGAAGAGTGTAGGAAGGTATTCTAGCTTTAGTATTAATACTTGTTTAGCTATTAATATATTAGTTTTTGACAAAGCTATGACACTATTGTATTTTTGGCTTTTGTTTATTTTTGGAAATAAGAATTTACAGAAAGAGTTTTTAAGATTTATAATAACAACATGTTTTTAATGAAATATAGTGATTAAAAAATAGAATAGAATAACTTTAGTATTAAAAAAGTTTCACTTTTATTAATAATAAATTTATTTTGTATTTTATTTTGCATATTAAAAGATTTTTAATTAATTTAATTAGTCAATAATCATACTTGAATCTACATAAATTAGCCAATCATATAAATGTTATAACTCATAATTTTCTATGAAAATATGAGTTTCTTCTATGCTTTATTTATTTCTTTCTAAAAAACTCAAACCCTACTATTCTTTTTCTACTACTACTATCTTTACAATTATTATTATTATTATTATTATTCTCTCTTTTTTTTTTAACTTTATCTTCTAAATTCAACACCTGAGCCTACAACCTATTCTTTTTCCTTAATAACTTTTCATACTTCATATTCCTTATCTAACTCTTTGATATATTCTTTATAATAGTTTCTTGTTACATTTCTACCTTCTTTTCTAAAATATGAACTTGACTATATAAACTATTTACTTCTCAAACTAATCTAAATAATTTTTGAACTAAAGATTAACATATATTATTATTACTAAAAATAATATATTATCAATAAATACCTTCTATTCTCTATTTGTACTATATCCAAAGCTTTAAAAAAAGAATTAATAGAGCTATCTCTTAAGTTGTGCTAAGTAAAAGTTCTTTGTTAATTATAGTTGAAGCTTTGAGTTATTATTATTATTGTTATTATTATTCTTTAAATTTTTAAACTTTTAAAAATTTATGTTTTTTTAAGTTTAATTTTTATTAATCTTATCTAAAAACTTTATATACTGTAAATTTAATATTTTATATGACCAAATTTAAATTAGTTTATTAGATAATTATTAGCAAATCCTTGCTATCTAAAAAGAGTCTGTAAAAAAATTTAGATATTAAGTAGTTGTGGAATAATAGTTTGGATATGTATATTTAGTCAATCCCTAGATCAAGAGTTCAATTTTAGCTTAGAGCAAAATAATCCCAACTAACGAGTTTCAGTAGTGTTCATTAAGTTACAATATCTGCTATCTTTTTACTTTATTATTTTCAATATTATTATTTATTCATGCAATAGTAATTTTATTTTAATATCCTCTACATACTTTAAGTATTTCTTTTACTCAATTAGGAATACTTTAATTTTGATTTTTATTTCAATTCTTATTTTATTATAATTTTTGAAACTTAGAATTTTCAGTGAAAATTTTTAAAACCTAATAAAAATATATCAAATTTTTAAATTATTTTAAACTCGACTTTATTTTTTCAAATAATTTTAAACCAATTTTAGAAACAGATTTATTTTTTGAAAACACTTTAAAACTTTATTTTTTATTATTAGAAGTTTATTGATTAACTTTTAAAAACTTTATTTTTTTTTTATCGAACAATTTTAAACCTTTATTTTTATTAAACAAATTATTTTTATTTACAAATTTTTATTTACAAAATTTATTTTTCTTTTGGTAGACTACTTGGATCTACTCTTAGATTTTTTTTAATCTACTCCTCATTTAATATTCACTCTATAGAAGCCTAATCTATACTATATTTTGGAACTGAACGAACCTTTTTCTAAATTTTTTCTTCCTCCTTTCCTAAATTTAATCTCAATTTTTGACATCACAAAGTCCTATTTTTTTTTTAAGTTGCTTTACCCCTTCTTGTAACTTTAGAACTTCTTCTTGAAGCTCTTGTATCTTAGCTTCTTGAGCTGCAAGTTTTTCTTAAACTAACTCTTCTTTTAGTATTTTTAAAATCTAAAATAAAACAATAAAAAATTAAAAAATGATAATTTTCTAAGTATATATACCCAAAATAAAAACAAAAAAGACAACAAAAATTTATTTATATATTGGCAAGAAACTTATTCAAGAAATATAATAAATAAGGTTTATATCAGTTAATATAAGTCTCTTATCTCTATAACCAAACTCAAGAACCTTAAATTTTGAAACTACAAGAACTAAAAAACAAGTAGTATTATATACTACTACTTGTTCTAAAGGAGGTAAATATTAAAAGAAAAATATCTATTAAGACAAAAGCTTATTCAAATAGAAGACTAGCTAAAGCTCATAGTTTGAAACAAAAATAATTGAATTATACTAGTCTAAGCTCATATCATAACTTAACTAGCAAAAAGCTTATAGTTACAAAAAAATATACATACTTTTTATTTCTTGTTGAAGGAAAAAGCCAAAGCAAAAAAGAAAAACAAAGTAGAAACAAAACAAAAAGTTTGTAAAAATTATAATAATAATTTTTGAAAAATTATTATTAGATACAAAAAAATTTGTCAAAACAACAATAAAAATTTCAATATTGATTATTGTAAATCATATATGACTTGTTGATTTCCTAATTTAAACTTATAGTTTATATAGAATTTAATAATGATTATCTATTTTTAGAAAATAGTAATTAAACATTTTCTTTTAATTTTAGTTATATAAAATATTCAAATTTCATTAAATAATTTCAACTAAAATTTAATACTTAGAATCAGATAATTTTTATTTTTTTTAGTTTTAGTTTTATATTTTATATTTATTGTTTATAGAGTAAATTCTTTAAGGAGATAAAAATATTATCAAATGAACTTTAGTATATTTTCTTAATTATTTATTATTATATTATATTTGATATTTAGATTTATATATTAGTATTTCTTTCAAATTCTTAATAGCTAAAAATAAATTTAGATTATATCATTTGATGTAGCTTAATTAAACCTTTAAAATTAGCTATAATTATATCTGTAGTATATTTTGTTTTAGAGTAACCTTAAAATTAATATTTGACTAACATTTACATTTAATAATATTTAACTATATTTGATAATATTTAACTATATTTGATGATATTTAACTATATTTGATAATATTTAGTTATAATTGATAATGTTTAGCTATATTTAGTTATACTTGATAATATTTAACAATATTTGTAAAAGGATATATTAACTCTAGCTTTTCCTCTCTCTTATAAAGTAGTTCTGTATTAAAGTTTTCTATAATTCTTTACAGTGTTCTAATAAAGTTCTCTATTAAATCCTAATAAAATATAACCTTAGTCTTGTCTAATGCTTTCTTTAAAAAAACTGCTACAGTGATATAACATTCTACTTTGACACTATTAGAAGCTTCCTTTCTGTATCTTATATTACTTGTAGTATATTAAAAAAGCTATACCACCTGTGATAATACTAAAAAACTTTACTTAAAAAAGTTTATAAACAAATAAATATATATAAAAGAATCTACAACATAATTTTTTTTTTTTTGTTATTAAGGCAGCTTACATTGCTGAAAGAATTTTATTAGAATTGCATATGGGATATACATTGATAGTCCCTACTGTTTGTAATTATATGAAGAGTGTACAACAA
>CAJVPM010000614.1:0-15787 GCA_910592325.1 Scutellospora calospora
AAATTGGCTAGACAATGCATGGATCCAGATCCAAAAAAACGACCTACTGCTAAAGACGTTGGTTTGAAACTTTTCCATTGGCAGCTTATTCTGGCGAAAAAAATAGTATCTGGCGAGGAAATCAATATAAAAGACAAATTTATGACAGCTGATAAAATAATCAAATCATTACCAGTTGCCGAACGAAAACACCCAGAATCCATGTACACTAGTAAGCTTATTAACACAAAAGAAATAACAAAAAAAATAACAGAAGCTTTTATAGAACATGATAGTAAGCAAGTTAATATGGTTATTAGTAATTCATTGAGCCAATTACTAGAATTTAATAATTAATTTGAAATATTTCACTAAAATTCCTTTTCTTTTGAGAAAATATTTATTTATTTAAAATTAAGTTTTCAATTAAATCTTAGAAAAATTGTAGATTAATTTTGAAAAATAGCTTATTTAAGCAACATTATTGTTTATATTACTGTAATTTCAATAGAGTTCTGTGGTGATATTTTAAAAAAAAAAATATTGTCACTTATTGCGCTGATAAAATGTAATATACGAATAATAAATTAATATTATAAATTATGGAAATACTTTTGTGGCTCTATAGTGCCGTGGCACTGACCAATCAGAATTTAGGATCAGATGTAACTTTTTGGGCACCTTCAAATCAAAACCAAAATAAACAATAAATTCGTTAACTTTAGGGTTAGGGTCAGAGCTCGTATTGAGGTTAGGGCAGGGCATGGTGGTTCTACCACAAAATCCCGAAAACCATTTTCCCGAAAGAGCATAATACCGACTAAATTGGCCAACTTTATAATTAATGTCAGCTAATGATGCCTCTCGAAACTCGAAACTTTCGAGAGCATCGATATCGAAACTAGTTTCGACAAAATTTTATTTTCGAAACTTCTCGAAACTCGAAACTCATATCGAAACTCGAAACTTGTATCGAAACTCGAAACTTGTATCGAAACTCTAATGTTTGGTTAGATAGTTTTTTTACAAAATTGTGAATATTACAAGATTTACATTTTAACGAGAACCGATGTCCCAAGGTGAGATTATTTATTTCATATCGGAACTCGAAACTCGTATCGGAACTCGAAACTCATATCGGAACTAATGATGCCTCTCGAAACTCAAAAGTCATATTGAAACTTGGGAACATAACCCAGTGATCTACATGACGTCATTTGTTTACTAGCACTAACAAAATCAGCCTAAATTATATTCTAACCCTAGGTCTAAACCTAACCTTAATTTTAATAAAAATGAAATACTTTGAAATATTTTTTTAAAATGAAATACTTTATCGAAGTAAATATTTTTTAAAATAAAATACTTTATTGAAGTAAATATTTTTTTTTAATTTTAATAAAATAAATTTAGGGAATTGATATTTGTACCTCCAAATTTTATATTTAAACCCTCTTAAAATTAAAAGATTTTTGAACTTTGAGAATTAAGTTAGTCATGGCAAAAAAATGTCAAGATCACATGATCAGAGATCATTTCTGACCATAATCGAAAAAGAGCTCAAAAGATAATTTTATTAACATACATTAAAGACATATAAGATTTTTGTAAAAGGTTTGTATATAAATTACTATATACAAACCTCTTACAAAAATCTTAATATATTTTTTCAAAGCATGTCTTTAACAAGATTTTCTTTTAAGCTCTTTCTAATTATAGTGTAAAGAGGGAAAATTACTACCTCGAGTAATACTGTGACTTTAGATGTAGTATGAATTCTGAAAATTCTGAAAATTCAAGAATTAATAGAATAATTAGTATTATAAGAATCATCAAAATTCTCAAAATAGATAATATTATGTAAATTGTTATAGTTATCTGAATTATTGGTAAATAGCAATAGTAGTAATAATTAGTATAGTTAGTATTATGAGTAACAAAATATGATCTAGCTATAAGCATATAAGTAAATAAGAAAATATGATCTAGCTATAGGTATATGAGAATATGATTATAACCTGAACTAAGGTTCTGAACTGAAGCCTTCTAAACCAAAGTCCCAAGCTGAAGCTTCCTAAACTAAGATCTCAAACTGAAGCTAAGTTGTAGGATCCTACATGTGAAAGTAGTATTTGAATAAAATACTATATTAGGTTTAGCTCAAGATAAAGCTTATTGAATAATAGCTTTATATCATAATAATGAAATAAATCATTGTAGCTTGTAGATTTCTTCTCCTCTTCTGATACTTAATTTAGTTAAACTATATCAAAGCTTTTGCTATATTTTTCTTGTATAAAAGTCTTATAATTTCTATAGTGAAGTAAAGATAGATTATTGATCATTGAATATTAATAAAGATATATCTAAAACTAGAATCTTAGTAGTAATAAGATCCTTGGTTCTCAGACCAAATCTTCTATGCCTTTTTTTTGAATTGCCTTGTATCTTTGTATTATTTTATGTTTTAACTATAAGAGATCTAGTAGCTCTAAATTTACCTCTTATATTTTAGTAGTAACTATAAAATCTGAAATAAAAACTGAGAGAACTACTAAACAAAAAAAAAAAAACTTAAAGTTGAAGATGAAGTCTTGAGACAAGAAGTAGGTGAATCTACCTATAAGTTATAAGAGATATACAAAAATAAAGTATAAGGTAAATCTGCTTGTAAGTTATAATAATAGAATCTAGTCTGATAAGAAATAAGATCTGTGTAAAAAAAGAAAAAATGTTAGCAAACTAGAAAGCTATGATAAAAAGAAACAAAAAAAAAAAAAGATAACTACAAGGTGAAAAGAAGCCTAAGTCTTAGTAGTCTTAACTTATACTCCTTACTCAAGTCATTCCTTACTTCCTCTTAAACTAAAGTTCGAAGACTCTTCTCTTAGATCTAAATTCTAAGTTGAAATTTTTTTTCTTCTCTAGCTAAAAATAAAGTATCCTGTTCTGGTTCTGCTCTAATGAAGTTCTTTTTCTTGTAATTTTTATATGAGTTATGTAAAATAAGGCTAAAAAAATTGTGAGAGCCAAAATGTAATCTAGCTATAGATATATAAGTAAGTAAGAAAATATGATCTAGCTATAAGCATATAAGAATATGATCATAACCTGAACCAAGATCCTAAACTGAAACTTTCTAAACTAAAGTCTTGAGCTGAAGTCTTCTAAACTAAGATCCTGAGCTGAAGCTAAGTCACAAGATCCTAAATATGAAAGTAGTATTTAAATAAAATACTATATTAAGTTTAGCTCAAGATAAAGTTTATTAAATAATAGATTTATGTTATAATCATATAAATAAATTATTGTAGCTTGTAGATTTTCTCCTCTTCTAATACTCAATTTAGTTAAGCTATATCAAAGCCTTTGCTATATTTTTTTTATATAAAAGTTCTGTAATTTCTATAGTGAAGTAGAGATAAGTTACTGATCATTAAAAATTAATAAAGATATATCTAAAACTAGAATCTTAGTGGCAATAAGATCCTTGGTTTTCAAACCAAATCTTTTATATCTTTCTTTTGAGTTGTCTTATGTCTTTGTATTATATTATATTTTAACTATAAGAGATCTAGTAGCTTCAAATCTACTTCTCATAGTATTGATAACATTATTAGTATTATTATTATTATTTTATTTTTTTTGAAATTTCAACCTATAGGTTGAGATAAGGTCTTGTCTCTATCTTTATTTTTGTAAAATATAGTTAAGAGTTTATATAAAACTACCTTATAATAAATTACACGCAAGAATTAAAACTCAAATAATAATAAAATAACTAAAACTAAAGTAGATATTAAATTTAAAACTAAATTAGAATTATCTATAACCTAAACCTACTAGAATGGTCAAGACTTACCTAGATTTGATTAGAAAGAATATAGTTTGTAGAAAAGCTATATTTAATCTAATATATTAGCCAAGCAAAAAGTTATTGAATAGCAAGTTCAATTGGTGAAGTTTAATTGTGTTAAAGAGGAGAACTATATGAGTTGTTATTATCTTGAGATATATAAGAGAGTTGTCAGCTATTTCTGTAATTTTGTTGAAAATTTGAGTGTGATATATGAATATTATGTTGTTGCTTCTAGTTTGTGAATTCAGAACAATAGAGTAGCCATATTTGTTTATAAATTTTTAGATAAAGTTTGAGGAACAGTTTAATAGTTATCTGTAAAGCTGAGTAGACTGAGTTAGTATGTGTTTAGATTGTTTGGATGAGTGAATATAGTAGAAGTCCTTTAAGTAAAGTTTATAAATTAATTGTATTAAAGGAGTTTGTAGATAGTTAGAATAATAGATGATGTATGATTAGATTTTTTAGTATAAGGAATTGTGATTGAGTAATTTCTAAGTTTGTATTATTAAGAGTTTCAGTAACAGATTGTAAGATTATTTCCTGTAATATATTAGTATTATAGTTTGTAATCTAGTAGAGTTCTAAGTCTGTTTGGTTGTATTTAAAGTATTTGTTATTTAATATTATGTTGGATAGTATTTGTATAGATATGATAGTGTTAGTAATTTATTATATAATAATTTAATTTGAAAAGTTTTAAGTTTACTAAGTTTGTAATTAGTAAACTTGCTTGAGTATTTGCTGTTGTTGTTAATATATAGCTATGTTGAGTTCTAATCAATTTTATCATATAAATAAGCCTATTATTGATTTTAATTCTGTGATGACTATATTGAAAGAATATGAGTATTGCAAATTGTTTTAATAAGTTTGCATGCAGATTCTTCTATCATAGTATTTTTCTATACTATATAGAAGTTAGAATTATATAAGTTAGCATGTTTGAATTTAAGAAGTAGTAGTGTTTGGTAGTTTTGTGCAAGTGTGTTAGCTATGTTGTTTAGTTAATTGTTACTATAGGCTGTAACTTTGTAAAATGATATTATGAATTTGTAGAATATGATAAGATTAAGTAGAGTATGCCAAATTGGCTAGTTGTTATAAGAGTAGTAGTATAATAGGTTTGTGATTATTTAAGTAAGTTTTTGGTATTTGGATATTACAAATTATAAGTCCATATAGATATTAACTTTGCAGTTTCAAGGAGCTATGCTAATTGCTAATAGTATTGCAAGTAGTTCTGTTTTGTATAATAAAGGCCAATATGAACTTGTACTGCAAAAGAGTTTGTAATAGAGTTGTTTTAAACTTGTACCTATCCAATACTCATAGAGTATTGGTTAGTTATCAAGTTTTGAACAAATTCATCTGTATAAAAAGTTAAATTTGTAGAATTAAAATTAGATATTGCAATATTGTTTAGATAGTAAGATAAGTTATTAGAGTTAAATATTTCAAAAACAGAATTGTTATAAATAAGAATATTTAGAGTAGGAGGTATATATAATAGATTTCTATTTGTAATAGCATATATCAAATCCAAGTAGTTTCATTAAATCTAAGTGTTGAAATCTGGTTGTTTAAGGTTTTTCTCTTCTAAAATTTTGTTGATAGAGTAGCTAAAATATCAAATGTATAGTGATTTTTAATTTTATTAGAGTTTAAATTATATCTAGAGTAAGAGTTGCATGTAAAGATAGAGTTGGATAATATTCTGTATATGAGTAGTCAATATTATATATCTAATATGTAATAAAAGTTGTATTAGATTGAGTATTAAATAAGTAGCTTTGCTGATGATTACTGAACTATTATCATCGATTGTAATTAGCTATAGCTTATATTGTTTTTTAAAATAGTCTGTAGTGTAGCTGAAGTAGTTATTAGATATAAGTGTAAGTTGTTGAGTAAGTTTTCTTAAGAAAAGATTTTTAATTAAAGTATTTTCAAAATATTTAAACTAAGTTGATTTTTTGTCTTTAGGTAAATAGCTAATTCATAGAGATAAGTATTTCTATTCCAGAAAAGAGCTATTATCTATAGTAGTAAGTTAGTCTAAATAGAATATTTTTTTTGTTTTGAGTTGTTTTTTGAAAGTGTTATAGGTATTATATTGGTTAAGCAATAGTTCAAAAAGATATGCATTATGTATAATAATATTTGGCCATATTATACTAGAGTATTTATCTATTTGCATATTTTGATATAGAAGTAGCTAAATAATTTAAAGTTAGTAGAGTACTTGTTTTTTCATTGATAGTTAGATTAGAGTGTTAGAGGATATTTGTTGTAGACTACAAATTGTTTTGTAGTTGTTAAATATGAATTTTTGTAGTTGTTTCTAAGAGATTAGAATTGTTAAGTTGAAGCAAAAATTTTGAGATATGATGTTGGAGCTATATATTCCAAATATTTTTAATTCTATAGATATTATGATTGAGCATAACACTATTTGGAATGCTTTGAGAGAGATTTGATTTGTGCTTGGCTATAGTTATATATGTAGAAAGTATCCTTTTACAAGTTGTTTTTGACAAAACAATATTTTGAATTCAGTATTCAAAGGATGGAATTATTATAGTATTTATAATATAAGCTACTTGTTTATTAGTTGTTTGTTTGGTTTTGAGTATATTGGTGAGGTTGTTTGATTTCTAAACAATCAAATTAGTTTGTTAGATCTGTTAGTAGTTTGGTAAGAACTAGTATCCTAAAAATTTAAAAGAAGAGTTTTTAGGTTGTAGAGTAATTGTTTGTTATATAAAGTTAATAGATGTTGAGTTTTTTGAATTAGTACTAAGAATAGATTTAAGTAGATTAACTTATATATTAGCTATTATGAAAAATGATGAAGCTAGTATAAAAATTTGTTCAAGTTCATTTTTTGATAATACTATCCATAATATATTATCTATAAATATAAGAACAGAAGTTGAAGTTTGTAGTTATTATGTTTGTTTTAATTTAAGATTTGTAATTTAAGAAACTCCTAGATTATAACCTTTGTATTTTTTAGAAATTTGAAATATTAAAGGATCATAATAGATATGCTATAAAAAAGATGTAATTGTTTTTTCTTGATCAATTCTATTTCTAACTGAGTATAATTGTGTCAGTTTAAAGTTAGTAATAACTTAGTTAGAGTAGTCAGAAAGCAGATTAAATATAATTTGAGTAAGTTGAGGTAAAGCTGAATTCTTTTGAGTAATTTTTAAAGTAAATTTGTATTGATAGAGTTATATACTTTGCTCATATCCTAAGATAGTAGCCAGAGTTCTTTGTTATTATAATAAGAATCTTCAATAATATTGTTAAGAATATAAATTGGAGTAGAAGTACTATTTTCAAGAAGAGCAATATAATTAAATAGTGATAAAATTTGTTTAGATATTAAAGAAATGCTAAGACAGTTTGTGAGTATTTTTGTGTAGAGTTTTTGATATGTTCAATGAGACTTATTAGCCTAGTATTGTACAAGTTGCTATCAAAAACTTGCTTTTTTAAAATTAAAAAGATATGGTCCTCTTTCTATCATTTAGAAATTAACTAAGAGGTTAAGTTAAGTATCTGTTAAGTAGTATTGTAGTTGTTTGTAGAAATATATTCCTAGCATGTTTAAGCAATTCATAGCTAATACCTGATAGACTACATACTTTGTTGTTAGGAAGATTTTAGAAAGTCTAAGTAATTTCCTCTGCTGTAATGATATTAAGAACTTTGTCATAGTAGAAAGAGTTTATAGAAGAGATAGAATTATAACAAATTTTTCAAGTTGAGTTAAAAATTTGTTGATTAATAGATTTGTGTTCAGTCTATTAATTAAAATAGTTTTTGACCTATTCCTTAATCAAGTTAGAATCAGTAATTAAATCTGTATCTGTTTTAAAGTTTTGAAATAAAACATAGTCAGCATATTTATTAAGGATACTGTTAATCATCCTTGTTAGTTGTATTTGAAGAGCTATACATCTTTTTTCTGTTGCTTTATTGATTTGTTGTCAAATCTGTATTAAGTTTTCTGCTTCTCAAGCTTTATGTAATATTTTCTAATATGTTTATATATTGGTAAGCTATATTAGAATTTGGTTATTATTAGTAGGAAAGTTATTAATATTTAGTTGTTACTGTTGATTAATTTTGTTAATTAAGTATAGAGTATTTGTTGGAATTAGAAGGTTATTATTAAATGCATATTTAATATATCAGATAATTTGTCCTATTTGTTTTAGAGTTTGATAAAGTTGTGTAGCTTTGTATAAGTATGTGTGATGAAAGTTTTTAAATTTAAGCTTTTTGTTAGGTATTATTTTGAGAGCAGCAGAAATAATACTTGTTTAGATTTTGTACTAGTATGTTTTAAGAGAGTTATCAGTATTCAGATCTAATAGAGCCTTGTTTTAATTAAAGTTAGAATTTACTTGGTCTTTAAATTCTTCCCAAGTCTCTTTATTCATAGAGCTATAATTGAAAATTCTTCTGTTTGCTGTAAATTTTTATTTATAATTTAATATTTTAGCGAAAGGAAGTAACTATGAAGATACAAGTATCATATGGTCACTCTGTATAAATATTAATAGGTTTTCTAAGCTAAAGTTTTGTAAGTATAGTATTATAGATTTATAACACTATATATAATCAATTTTAGATTCTGATTATTATTATACTATGTATAAGATTGATTAGATGTATAGTCAGCAAGGTCATAAAAATTGTTACATATTAGAAAGTTGATGAGTCTGAATTTTAGATTTGTTAAGTTTGTTTTAATGATATCTACATGAAAGTTACTATATACAATTAGAAGAAGCTATTAATTCAGTACTTGCTATATCTATTAGCTAACTTTGAGTTATATAGAGTTTTTATGTGAAATATTAGTAAAAAAAAATATATAGAAATTATTTTAAATTTAAAGTTATATTTAAAAAAGAAGTCAATAGTAACTACACCTCTTTCATATTTGAGAATTTTGTAGATATATAGTGCTAAATTATTTGAGAACATAATTTTGGTTTCTTCTATAGAAGAAGTAAACTTTAACAGATGATATATAAAGTGTTAAGTATTAAAGAATTTTGATTTGGAATTAGTAAGCTTAGTTTCTGTTAAACTAATAATATTGTAGTTGTATGAGAGGTAGAAGTCTTTGTACAGTTGCTTTTTTAGAGAATTGTTATATCTTCTAACATTATGTATTATAATATTAAGTAAAAGCAAATTGTCAGTATTATTAGTATTAGTATTAAAAGCTATTTGTAAGTTAGAGTTAGTAATATTAGTTTGGATAGATAGATGATAATAGTTAAAGAATTGAGTTGATTCAAGGATTTGATGATTTTTAAGTATAGGTTCATTTAAATTCAGATAGATATGAGTTTCAGTAAGTGTTTGATTAATAGAAATAAGGATTAATTATGAAAATGAATAGTTAGATAAGTAGATAAGAAAAGAATCTAATGTTTTATTTTCTGTAAGCAATGGTAAGTTGTATTGTGATAGAAAAAGATTATATTATAAATTGGTTTTGTTGAGAGTTAGAGTTCTTTTTTTTTTATTTTTTTTTTATTTTTTTTTATTTTTAAGGTAGTTTACATTGCCAGGTGATTTTTATTAGTTTGATATTGAGATTACATATAGGCAATCCCTGCAGTTTGTAATTATATAAAGAGTATATAACAAGCTACATATCAACTTTAGTTATTATCTAATTTAAGTAGTTTGCTACACAGGTGATAAACTATCTGATTAGTTCTACACTATGCTATCATATCTGTAACTTATCTGTGAGTTATCTATTTAAATACTCTATTCAACTAATTTATACTATTACAAGCTAATGTTACTGTAATATCTAACTACTTAAGCTAGCTAGCTCATTACAGATCTATTTTTTAACTCTAGCTTAGGTCCTCTTAGGATGCTTTTTGCTCAATATATTGTAAGCTCACAAAGCTCTGGTTAACTTCAAAGCAAATCTACTAGAGCAGTCTATACTTATTTCATAAATTCACCGAGTTTAGACCCTTATAAATATTTGTATAACCTAATTCCTACTATAGCTCTCTACTGGTTTTCTGTTTGCTAATCTCTTCAGATATTTCATGAGATAAATCCTTCTAATCTAGTTAGCTACTAAGCCAAGTTGGTGTTGCTAATCCTCTTTATAAAACAGACTTACTCACACCTCTCTCGATCTATATTTTTAGAGTAATAGTTTCTTTTTCAGATCAAGTATTAGCTAATATAACTATCAAAAGCTATACTACTTCACCAACTCAAGATTTCTACTATGCAGATCTTCTACTCATAGATTCTATTAAGATTTATTCATATAATATTACATTTCTTCAAATGCCTCATTATACTTCTAATATCCAAATAATATTAGTGTAATATGATTTACAAAATTACAACTCTAGAAATGAACAGAGTTTACCATAAGTTAAGTACAAAGATTCAGGTAATTATTCAAATTTGTCAATAGTAGAATTTGAACTCCAGACTTCTTATATAGTAGTCTGGCAATCTAAACACTATACTAAGATTACCAGATCTGTGAGTTAGAGTTCTGTTAAAGTAGTTGTATATATTTGTATTTAATAATTTATATGCATTAGGTAATTTGGATAATATTAGTGAATGCATATTGAAGTTTGAATCTCCTAAAGTGCTCACTGTATTTCTAGCTCTTACAGATGTAGAGGATACTAGAGTTTGTTCTGTACATTGAGTCTGACTATCATAAACTTGGTCCTTCGCATAAATAGGCTTTACTGCCTGCTTATTTATATTATTCTCCTTATTAACTATAATAAGTATATTTTTTAGTAAGGTAGCAACTACATTTATGAATTTAGGAGACTCTATTATTGAAAAGAATCTTTTAAAAAGAAGAAAAAATCTTTAAGCAAAGAAGGTTCTGTAAAGTTTATATTAAATTTATTAAAGAGAAAGTTTTCAGCTTTAGAAAGGGCTTCTTCTTTGTAGTATTTAATAATTTGTTATAGTGTTAATTGCTCCTCTTTAATCATATTAAAGTAAGTAATTATTCTTACTAAAAAATGAGTATCAATTATTTTTGTAGTCATATATTTAATTGCTTTTTACTTTGTAAAGTTATGTATATTATAATTTTCTGTAGCTGTATGATGATAAATATTTAAATATTGATAAAAGTAGTAACTTCATCATTTTTGGTATTTAGTTGTTTTATTTTGTTTGCAGATAAACTCCTTAGCTTGATTAGCTAATTCATCAATTAATTTTAAACTAATTAGTTTTAAGAAATTAGTTTCATATTTTCTATCGATTAAAAAACTTGAATGATCAATTATAGGTAGTTTTCAGATTTCACTATCTTTTTTTGGATATGTAGTATAAGATTGTTTGAGGATTAGTTTAAACAAAACAAAAAAGTCATACTTATCTTCTTTGATATGAGAATATTCTATTGAGTTGCAGTTAAGAATATAAAAATTTGTAAGATAAATATATTCAATTCATCTTTCAGAATAGTTATTAGGTTTTTAGATATTAGTTTCAGTTAGAAGCAGTTTTTTAAGTTGAATAATAATTGCTATTGGATCTTATTCCTTAGAACATTATAGACTTTTTGCTAGTTTAAAGGCTCAGCAAACTAGTGATTGTATATTAGAAAAAAGTTTTTAAACTATTCATTAAATATTCAAGTAAATTTTAAGAGATAGAATATTATAGACTTTTAAGAAAATAGATTTAGATATATTGAAGAGGAGTTGAATATTGAACTTTTTATTAGATTTGATAGTCAGGTATTTTTCTTCCTTATTTGTAATTACTATAGAAGAATAAAAAATAAAACATTTAAGAATAAAATTAAAGTCATCAGTAAATTTTTGTAATTAATTGCATAGTAGTTATCAGATAAGTAAAGGTGAATATAAGCTAAATTAATACAGAATTGCATTTAGTTTTTGGTTTTATAAAGGAGAATTGTTAAATTTAAAGCAAAAAATTAAACTATAATTAAGTTTGGTAAATAGAATAGTTGTAGATTTAAAAATAAGTTTTTTAAGGATATTTTTGAGTATATTAAATAGAATAGTTATATTAGAGTTGATATTAGAATTGCTTTTAAATATAAAGTCTATGAGAAATTTTAGACAAGATCTAGCTATTATTTTGATAATTTGTTTAAAAGTTGCTTTAGAAGCCTTTTGAGTTGGAGTAGTAGCTTTGGTTTCTTTTTCTGAGTAAAAATCATGTAAATAATTTTTAAGAAAATTAAATAAGCTATATAAAAGTATAGTTTGAAGTTTAGTATTTGCTTCTATAGTTTTAGTAATTAGATAATTTTCAATTTAATCAAATATTGGAAGAGATTTGATAAGTTTTTTATTAATAATTTTATCAGTTTCAATTTTACTAAGTTGTTGTTTGTTATTTTTATCTTCAATTATAGTTTCAGAAATATTGTCTTTTAGTTGATTAACAGTTAGTTTAGATGTAGAAGGTTTTGGGAAGATAGTTTTAAAAAGTAAAATTTTTTGTTTAGAAGTCATTTTAGTTATTTTTATAGCTATAAGTACAGATTTTTGTTTTAGTGTAAGAAGAGAAGTTTGGAGTTTAATTGTAAGTTTAATATTCCAAAGCTTAGAGATACATTTGTGATATAACAAGTAATTTTTGAAGATTATACATTGTGTATAATTAGGTGTGTATTTGGTATCAATAAGATAAATACATAAGATTAATTTTTGTTTGTAGCAAAGACAAGTATAATGATATTGAAAGTGAGAAGTGATTTTAGCAGGAGTTGGATTAGTATTAAAATTTGAGAAAAAAAATTTAGAATTTGCAGTTAGTTGTTGTTGTTGTTGTTTTAAGATAGATGAAGTTTGCAATTCATCATTAATTCTATTAAAGCATTTAGCAAAAATAATTTGAGATATTTTTATTGCAACTGTTTTTAAGATTGTTTGAAGAGAAAGTTTATAATATTAGGAGATAAAATTTGTATAATACTTGTTACAAAGGCAAGTAGCAAGTTGAGATTGAGTAGGAACCTTAAAGTAGTAATACTTTTTAGTTGGACTAGTATCACATGTTTTCAAATTAATATTAGCTAATAAGATATATAGTTTGTTAGGACTAAGTTTTGTCATTCTAATAAAATAATAGTCTTTATATTTCAAAATAATAGTAATTAATATTATAAGAATCTGGTTCTTCAGAAATAAGAGAAAGTATGTTTTAAATATTCTAAATTTGAAGATATTGAAGAGAGCTTTCTAGAGAGCTAAAATTTGTTTTGTGTAATATTATGCAGTTAGTACTATACTTGTAACAAGTGTAATAGTGTGGCTGATGTAGTATGCAATATAATATATATAAATTTACTATAAATAGTAAGGCTTTGTACTTCATATACTAAAATTAAAAATAGTAATTTTAAATTAAATATAAGTATTTTTAAAATTATAAATAATTTGTTTGTTTTTAGATTTTTGTCAGATTTGTAATTTAAATTACAAATCTTGTATTCAAGATAAATTTTGTACAAATTTGATAAGATTCAAATTTAGTAGTCTGTAATTTATGTTACAGTTGCAATTTTGGCCAAAATTAGAAAAAAAATTAATTATCAAAAAAGTAAAAATTTTTGAGGCAAAAGAGAAATTTATAGGTATTTTTAAGGCTGTTTAAAATACTAGAGAGCTCAGTTTTTGTGCTAGAAAAATTAATTAGAGCATGTTATGACTAGAAGAGGCTAGCTAACAACTTTACTTAAGAGCACAAAAGAGATTTAGAAACTAGTTTTAAAGATATTTTAAAATTCTGAAACACTTAGTTTTTTGAATATAACTCTGTTTAGAAAAAAGCAAAAGTTATGAAACTAGACTGCTAAGATATAAAAATAAGTATAGAGCAAGTTTACTTAAGAGTACTTGCTTGGTTTACTTAATAAAATTTTGAAAAAATTTGGTTTTGTTGTAAAAATTTTTGAGAAAATTTAGTACAAAGGATCTACAGATTAAGTGCACTATATCTACTTATTATTATTATTTTATTTTTTTTTGTTATTAAAGCTACTTCCTTGGCTGATTAGATTTTTATTAGTTTGTTATTGTGGAACTATCATATGAACAGTTTCCTAAAGTTTACAGTTACATGAAGAGTGTACAACAAGCCATACATACAACTTTAGTCATTGTCTAATTTAAGTAGTCTGCTATACAGACGATCGACCATCTGTTAGTTCTACACTATGCTGCTATACCTGCAACCCACATGTGAGTTACCTATTTAAACACTCTGATTATTAACCCTTTCCCCTATCCCAAACTAATGTCACCACTATAACTAACTGCTTATGCTAGCTGGTTCACTCGCGGATCTATTTCTCTGCATAGCTTAGGTCCTTTCAGGATGCGTATACTCAACATATTGTAAGCCGCAAAGCTCCAGTTAACCTCAGAAGTATTTCCTACCAGAGTAGTCATGTGCTCATTTTACAGATTCATCTGAATTAGACCTTTGTTGATGTTCATACAAACCCAGTTTCTACTGTGGCTGTCTACCAGATATAGTCCTCCAAGTTCTAGCCAGATGTTTCATGAGGTAGATTCTCCCAATCTAGTTAGCTGCCAAGCCAAGTTGGTGTTGCCACTAATGCAAGGCACTAGGCTGCATTATACAGTGGACTTACTCACACCTATTGATCTCACATTCTTCATACTCGGGTTTTTTACTGAATCAGGCATTAACCAGCTTGACCGTCAAAATCTGTACTACTTCACCAAACTTGGGATTTCTACCATGCAGGTCCCCAGCTCATAGATCCTATCAAGATTTACTCTGTAACATAACTCGATCATTACATCACACTTCCAATATCCGATTGATATTAGTGCAACATAATTTACAGGGTTGTAACTCTCAGAAACGAGCAGAGTTTACTGTAAGTTGGGTACAAAGGTCTGAGTAATTATTCAAATTCGTCAACAGTGGGATTTGAACTCCAGAACTCTTGCATGGTGGTCTGGCAACCTAACCACTACACTAAGATCGCTATTATTATTATTTTATATATGTAAAGAAAGTATATATCAGATAAAATTTTTTCTTTAATAAAAAGAACTCAAGAGTTCAAAAAGTAAAACCTTCTGAGTCTTAAATAATTTTGAAAAGAAGTGTTTGTTTCTAAATATATCTTCTTTTAAATTGTTATAAATCATTTTTCTTAAATTGTTAAATTTTTCTGTCTTGTCTATATGAAATTTTCTCATAAAATTTAGTTTCTATTTAAAGTAAAAACATCTAAATTATTCTTTTATATACTCTTTTATAGTCCTTAAACTGATCAAACAATTGATCAGTTTTGCAATTATTATGTAAATTTGACTCACAATAATTTTGTATCTTTTGACAATTAAATTATGATCAAATCATAATCAGATTGTAACTTCTAAAAAATATGACTAAGACAATTTCTAGACCTAACTAATATAATAAAATTACTTACTCAAGTAACTTTAACCTCAGACTAAGTTAATCCTTATCTCTTTCAAGTCTTATTTAAATTAGGATTATCTCTTAGTTAGATTTTTTAGATTATCCTAGTTTATTTGTATAGATTAGTGAACCCAAAGCTCTGTATAACCAAACCTCTAGATGAGTTCTAACCTAGAACCAATTTTCACTTTTTTAATAGTCAGAAATGATAACTGATTATATGATCTCAATATTTTTTTGTTATAACTAATCTACTTAACTTTGAGTGAAGATATCTCAACAACTATCTTATCAAAATTAATAAAAAAATTTTTAGTTAAATTTTATATATCTGTAGAATTCAAATAAAAAAAATTTATTGAAATTGGTCAGATAGTTTTTTTTTTTTTTTTTTTATTAGTTGATAATGTCAGTATAGAAAATATAGATCAGTACAATTAAATATCAGGATGA
>CAJVPM010000615.1:0-15766 GCA_910592325.1 Scutellospora calospora
TTACCGTAAGTTGGATACAAAGGTCCGGGTAATTATTCAAATTCGTCGACAGTAGGATTTGAACCCCAGACCTCTTGTATGGCAGTCTGGCAACCTAACCACTACACTAAGATCGCCAGACCTTAATATATATAATAATTATATAACTTTGTTAAAGTTAAATTATATAACAACTAATATCAGCAAATTTGAAGGTATGAATTATTTTGAAATAATTTGCTAATAGTAAAAAGAGCCATAACATTATACAAGATATTTTGAAAATAATTAAAATTTATAAATTTTGAAATATTTTGTAAAAATATTTCAAATAATATTATAGGGAAATATTTTAAAATAATTCAAATTCTAACAAAAGTATATACAAAATTGTTCAATATATAGCAAGTATAGTTTAACAAGAACTAAATTCAGATTTAGTAAACAAAAACTTATCATTTAATTTTTAAATAAAATATTTGAAATATTTTCAATTGATACAAATATTTTAAAAGATTTTAATAAATATGAGTATCTTTGAAATTTATCAATAAAATTCATAATCACTCTTCCCAACAATCATTTGAATCTATGTAGAGCAACACCGACCTGTGAAAAAAAGAAGAAAAATATAATAAAAGGATACATTACTCCTTCTAGTAATACAGAGAAATTAAAATGTTCAGCTCATAGCAGTTGAAAAATACTGTCTTAGGGTTACTGCTCGTATTATATATCTAAAAATTTTGAATAGAAGTAGTATTACTAGGAGCTTTTGTTAAGTATTTTGTTTGGGTTATAGAAAACAAACATATACTTGCCCTATTATTATGTTTTTTCAAAGTAATATAGTCTTATAGTCATTAAAATATACTCTACAAGCAAGATTCTTCCGAATATATCTTTTGAACTTTCTTTTTTACTGGCTTCATTATTTTTTAAGACAAATTAGAGAAATTAGCTACTTCTTGTCAAAAGATCTACAATCGACAAACCATATTATAAACTACCTATTTACATTCAGGTCTATATAAATAAATACATGTTAGCTGAAGCATATATTATAGGAAACCTCTGTGAAAGGCTACCTGGATTCAGTTCTGAAGTAAACTCCTCTAAACACAAATTAAAATCTTTAAGTTATAGTGAAAAACATAGGAGAGTAGCTATATACAATTTTTACTAGAGCTATACTAAGAATAGTATAGTATACTACCTTTTTCTCTCATTTTCCTTTTTTCTTCTTTTTTCTTTTTTTATTTTGTTTTTATACATCTAGTCTAGTTTGTTTTAACCTGTAGCAGGTTTTTTTATAGTCTAGATATTTAGTATAAATTGTTGCTACTCAGATCTTATACAATTTTTATTTTTTTTCGTATTAGTTAGATTATATTCTATCTTTTTTCTTAGAGTAATATTTAAGATTAAGGATAGAATAGTCTAGCTAAGGTAGTCTTGATATGAGCACATAGTAGCCTTCTATAGATCCTTAGAATATGCTATTGCTTAGGCAATCTATTCTTTAGGAAGGAAAACTTACTATTGTAGCAGATCGTATCTGGGTACTTAAGGTAGCTGAGTAAGTCCTAAATTATATAAAGAAGATATTTTTGTAGTTAATTAGTTTAGCTTACATTCTTGTTATAACATTTTATATGTTTTTTCTTAATAAATAATAGGCAAGATTGCTAAAGTTTAAAAAAAAAAAAAAAAAAATCAATAAAATTCATAATAAGTAATAAGTAACATAGTTTAGTATTTTGTTCTAATTATAATGATAGTTAAATAATCAAGATTTGTTCAAAATTAGCTAAGATATAACTATAATAAAATTTGAATAATATTTTATATTATTTCAATTCTTTGTGTAAACTTTTACAATATTTTGAAATATATGCAATATTAGCAAATTTTATTATAATTATATTTAAGCCAATATCAAACAAATCTTGATTATTTAACTATTATTATAACCAAAACAAAATGCTGAACTATATTACTTATTACTTATTGTAGATTTCATTAATAAATTTCAAAAATACTTATATTTTTTAAAATCTTTTAAAATAATTTGTATTAATCAAAATATTTCTAAATATTTTATTAAAAAATATGATGATATTGTTTCAACTAAACTTGAATTAGCAACTAAAACCAAAAACTTGTATAATATTAAAATATATTGTAAAATTGTGATATATTTTGAAATAATTACAATTTTATGCAATATTATAATTAATATATCTTTGTGAATATTGAATTAATTTTATAATATATCTACTATTATAACTATAATAATTTACTGAATAATTTTTTTTCTGTTTATATTTAATATATTTAATAATATTGAAGATATTTGAATTTATAATTTTTTGAAATATATTATATCTATTAAAAATTTCAAAAAAATATTTTTTGAGATAATATAAATAAAAATTTATACAATATTTTATAGATTTTCAATATTTCATAATATTTTAAAGAAAATTATAAATAGCAACCCATCATTATAGTAACTCTATATATAGCAGCCAATTATATTTAGGGTTAGTAAAATTTATTTTTTATTTTTTATTATAAAATTTAGAAAATTTGTAGCTAATTTTAGTTAATTAATAGTAAACAACTTATTATATAGTCATATGCTTAATTTTGATTAGCTAATCATATAGAGTCGCCATGGTGACCTGTTGCCATAAAATAATGCCTATATTTTAAATACTATATTTTATTTTGTATACAAATTTTACTAAATTTTCTATAAC
Source organism: Scutellospora calospora (assembly GCA_910592325.1). Taxonomy (NCBI): domain Eukaryota; kingdom Fungi; phylum Glomeromycota; class Glomeromycetes; order Diversisporales; family Gigasporaceae; genus Scutellospora; species Scutellospora calospora. The sequence continues at coordinate 2,745 of CAJVPM010000615.1, forward strand.
TATCAGAAAAAAAACTGTACAATATTTTATATTAATAATTTATAAATTATATTAATAATTTTTAAATATATTCATATTTTATTTTTTGATCAATTTCATGTCAATTAAAAATTTTTCAAAATAATTTATTTTAAAATTTTAACAATTTGTTATATATTTGTTGCATAATTTTAATAATTTAAAATTTTCAATATTTGAACTTTTTTTAATTATTTAGAAAACAAATTTCCTTAGCTATTTTAATAGTTTTGAATTATTTTGAATATATTTAATAATATCAGATTTTCTAAATAGAAATTTTCTATATAATATAATATTAAATTTTAGATATATTTCTGTTTATTTTTTTTTTCTACTTAGACGATCTTGCTCTTTATTTTATTAGAAGAATTATTAAAAGATAATACAGGCAATATAAAATACTACATCTCGACATAATACTTTACTACTCTCCTTGTTACAATTTAGAACTAACTTAGTTGCCTAGATAGTGTTCAAGTTTGATTTGCTGCAGAAGTATTTTATCTTCTATTAGTAATATACTATCAGAGTAGCATAGATTACTAATAATCAAAAAAAAGTAACTTCTAGCTCATATCAAAATCCTAGATCCCTCCTAATTTAATCTAAGACTAAACTAAAAGTTGTTAATATCTAGTTCCAAGATAGAAAAAAATAAAAATTGTTACAAATAATAAAAAGCAAAAAAGCTATGTACTATAAGAACTTAAGCTAGAATAGCAAGAAAAACTTGCTAACAAGTAAAAAGCTTGCTATCTAAGTGTAGGCAAAAATAAACAAAAAAGGAAAATAAAACAAAAAGAAAATTTCTTTTTAATGTAAAAAAAAAAAAGAAAAAGAAAAACTCAAAGTATTCTACTCAAAAGCAAGCTCAAAAGCAAGCACTACCATTAAAAATTATATATACTATTGCTACTCATATATATTTCTCTGTAGCATCAACTAATTCTATCAAGTCTATTCTTTACTCTTCTAATAGAGCACAACTTTATGTAATTCTCTAACAAAGACATCAACAGATATTATCTTGTAGTATATAGCTATATATATTTGCGAGTTGTTGTTATTTAGTAGTATGCAATATGATTTTCCTAAAATAAACATAGTATGAATATAGATCTTTTGGCAGAAGTAAGCCAAATTTCCAATTTTTACTATTAAGAAACAAAGAAAAACAATTCTAAGTCTAAAAGTCTAGTTGTTGTAAATAAAAAAAGCAGTTCTTTAAAAAAACAAGACTAGAAAAGTGGTTATATACTTGACCTAGCACAAGTATAGTTAGAGTCCTTCTTATACTTCTTCTTTTTATCATTGATACCTTTATACTAAACTAAATTAAGGTCATTCTGCTAAAGTCAGATGGCCAAAGAGCCCAGTACAACTTTGAAACTAACTTGTTGCAGTTCTTGCTACTAGCTTATTGCAGCCTCATAGTTTATTTCTTGTATAGTTAGTTACTTTAAGTAGTTTTACTAGATAGTAGTATAAAAAAAAATTTTTTGTTGTCTTGTTGTTTTGGTTTTGATAATCGTCAGAAAGAGTTTTGAATAATTTTGAATTATTTTTTTCTGTTTATTTTAATATTTATTATTTTTTATTAAAATTATAATTTTTTATAAACCTGTAAAATATTTAAAATTTTATAACTTTATTCTAATGATTAACTTATATTTTAATTATTATATTTTATATACTTCTAATAAACCCCTTAAATTTAATTACATTAGTTTTTTACCTTTTAAAAATACTCGATTATATAAAATTCTAGAATGCTTCTATGTAACAATAGAATAATCTAAAATATATATATATAGAAATTTACTATAAATAGTCATTATTTGTTTTAAATGCTTAATGAATAAATTATTTAAATTATTGCATTGTTTTAAATTTATTAAAATAATTTTAAATATCTAATCAGTTTTATTTATAAATAAATTGCTTTTGATATATTTAAAAATAATTATATGCAAATTATATTAATTTATTTTTTAATATATTAATTAAATGAGTCTGGTGATCTTAGTATAGTGGTTAGATTGCCAGACTGCCATGTAAGAGATCTGGGGTTCAAATCTTACTGTTGATGAATTTGAATAATTACTCAGATCTTTGTATCCAACTTATGGTAAACTTTGTCTGTTTCTGGAGTTGTAACTCTGTAAATCATATTGTACTAATATCAATCAGATATTAGAAATGTAATATGATGCTTAGAGAGACATAACGTTATATAAATAAATCATGATAGGATCTACAGGTAGAGGATCTGTATAGTAAAAATCCTGAGTTTGATAAAGTAGTACAGATTTCAATGGTCATACTAGTTAATGCTTGATCCAGTAGTACAAAAAATACAGATCAAGTAGATGCTAGTAAGTTCATTTCACAAGAAAAATAGCAACACCAACCTGGCTTGGTAGCTAACTGGATTTGAGAGGATCTCTTTATGAAACATTTGAAGAATATTAGTAAAAACCAGAGTAAAAACTAGGTTTGCATAAACATTAACAAGGGTATAAATCCTGAATACACTATGAAATAGGTATAAAATATTTTAGATAGAAGCCTAGTTTATGGGTAAAGCAACTCAAGGTCTTTAGATTACTAGTTTGAGTTAGTATTACAGAAAAAATATTTGAAGTCAAAGGACTTAAATAGGGGATCTACAAGCAGATCTCAGGTATGGCAATTAGCAGGTAACCTTCAGGTAGAACTTTTAAATAGAAAATAACTAAAATTGTACATGTAGCTATTTGTGGCCTCACATAAATAAAAATGTAATACTCTTCTAATTAATATTAGATTGTTTCTCATAATAAAATTATCAGGACATAGAACTCCTTCTTTAAACAAAAAAAAATATATATATATATATTAATTAAATTATTTTAAATAAAGATAAAATATTTTAATTTTTTTACAGCTTATAAATAATGCAGAAAGTCATATACTAATCTGGGATCAACTAAAACATATAAAAGGTAGAAAATCAAAAGGCTATACCTCAAGCTGGTTTAAAAAACTCAAAAAAAGGATACTAAAAGATAATAGCTCTAGAGAAGTACAAGATATATATAAAGTAAAGAGCTCTAATAGAGAAGTGATAAAAACTCAATTACAAATTATCTCCAAAGATAGATGGAAAAGAGAATGAGTACTCTTCAAAAGAAGAAGAGGTTCTTATATAGGAAAAATAGTAAGGAAAACAGAGAAACTTGTAATAGCTAAATACTAGAGACAATCAAACCAACTAGCAGAGGACTGCTTATTTAAAAAGTGTAGCTATTGCAATATAGAAAGTACTAGTAATAACAAGTGTTTAGTCAGTATTAGATATGATGAAAGATCTCAAGTAGTTAAGGTAAAGAAAATGAATAAAAAAAAAGCAATATTAAGAGCACTACTATTAGCATTTATCGAGGAGAAAGAACTTTGTACAAATCATAAGACAAACCAAGAGGTATCAGTAAAGATTATAGCAAATAGTTTCGAAAGTGCAATTATACAAAGAGTATTAAAGAATAAAAGGATCAAGAGAGAGCTAGTAGATATATATGAGAAGCTAAAAGAAGAGGAAATTATTAGGTATTATACTGACAAGGCACTAGCAAGAAGTAGTAGAAAGCTATAATCTGGTAGAATGAGAGCTAGTTAGATAGTTAGAAATAGAGAGGAGACAGATAATAAGGTTAGTTTTAGTTGTAGTATAGAAAACTAGCCTTCATCAACTCATACAGAATTAGGAGCTATATGGGCAGCTTTGCTTATAGCACCTTGTGAAGCTCAAATACACATATTCACTAGTAGCAAAGCAGTAATAAAGGCTATTGAAAAGTGTATAGATGATAACAAGTTAAGAAGCTAGTTCAAAATGAAAAACAGAAGCTTATTAAGACAGATAAAAGACTACTACGTTGCAAAAAATCTAAAGTTATCATTACATAAAGTCAAAAGTCATAGTGGTGACAAATAGAATGAGCAAGCAGACTACTTAGCTAAGGAAAGTATCAGAAGAACTAATATACTCAAAATACTCAAGATAACATTAGATAATATCTAAGCTATACTGAAGTAGAAAGACCAAATAATAGACTGCTCGCTCAGGTCATTTATAAATATAACAACTGCAATAACATATAAAACGAAATAAGCTGAACTTTGTAAAGTAGCAGATATCATAGCTCTAAACCAAGGAGTTAACTATAGCAATAAGCTAATTTGGAAAAATACTTAGGAAGTACTTAAGAAAAGACAAAGAAAAAAGTACATTAGTCTAAAGAAAAGCAGAGACCTCATGTTCTATATAAAATATATCAATGATATTCTACTAATGAAAAATATTTGCTATTTGAGAAATCTAAATTATATAAAAGCAAAAGATGCATAGCTTGTCTTAGAAAGGATGAAATCTTGTATTATTTAGCAGAATATGAAATCTACTAAAAAATATAGAGAAATTTAGAAGAGGAAACTCTTTATTAAATAAGTCTTGAAGCATTAACAAAGTTGGATCTTTCACTCGAAAATGATACATTAAGGAAGGCACTCTATAGTGAAGACCCAGAAGAGAAGATACATAACAGAAAGATGCATCTTAGAGACCTCACAAATAGGAAACAACATGCAGATATTTGCAAGATAGTGCAATCAAAAAGCAAGACAAACAGAGTATTAGTAAGCTTCATTAAACAATTCTGGTCTTGTTTCTATGAATAATTATGGAAGTTCAGGTATAAAGTAATAGTTGAATAGGAAAAAGAAAACAATATCACAAATAAAGAGAAAAAAAGGAAAAAAACAAGAAAGAAAAGAAAAGAGAACACATCTTTTACAAATGTAACAAGGGAATCAAAGAAGGAGAAAGAAACAAGAACTCAAAAAGAAGCTTCGAACAGAGTTAATAGATAAATAAGGTCAGGTAATAAGGAAAGATAGCTAAATTCAAAATAAATTAGGTGATTTTGATATAGGCTAGTAGCAACCTCTCTTTAACTAAGAGCTAGAAATTTGTATATACCAATTCAAACTCTTACGAAAGAAATAGTTGCTATAGCAGATCACACTTAGATACTGAAAAGCAACTAAGTGAGTTCTGAATAGTTTTAGAAGAGTAGTTTGCTATAAATAGTGTAGCATTTTACCTGTAGCTTAATTTAGCTTATTTTTAATAAAATGATAGGCAAGATTACCTAAGTTAAAAAAAAAAAAAAATATTTTAATTTTTTAATTTAATTCAATTAGTTTCGAATATAATTAGAATATAATCTAATATAGAAATAGATCGAAGTTAATTGAAGATAATAAATTTATAAATATATATTGACTTTATTTTAAATATTCTAAGATTAATTAAATAAATTTAATTATTATAAATTATCTATATTTTCTAAACTTTAATTTATTATCTAATAAATATTAAAATTTAAATTAGAGTTTAATTTATTATATTCTATTAAATTCAAATTATTTTAAATTTTTTAAAATTAAATAGATTTATTTCTTTTTACTTTAATATTTATTATTTTTTAAATATATTTAAAATTTTTCACAATCTTTTGAAATATTTTTGAAATATTTAAAATTATAACTTTATTATATCTTTTTATTTTTATTTTTTTTTCTCTAATTACATAAAAATTCAAATGCTTTTAAGTAATAATAGAATAATATACAATATGCAAATATAGATAATTACTATAAAAAAGTTATTATTTGTTTACAATATATAGTATATAAATTATTTAAATTATTTTACTAAATATTACAATATTTTATAAAGATAAAAGATCAAAAGAGCAAGAACTTTTAATAAAATTAGAAGAATACATATTGTTTTAAATTATTTTAATTAATACTAAATATATTAATCTAAATTTATTAAAGAATATTTATTGAGAGATCTAGTGATCTTAGTGTAGTAGTTAGGTTACCAGACTACTATACAAGAGGTCTGGAGTTCAAATTCTACTGTTGATGAATTTGAATAATTACCTAGATCTTTGTATCTAACTTATAGTAAACTCTGTTCATTTCTAAGGTTGTAACTCTGTAAATCATATTGTACTAATATTATTCAGATATTGGAAGTGTGATGAAGCATTTAGTAAGATATAACATTATACACATAAATCTTAATAGAATCTATAAGCAGGAGACCTGTATAGTAGAAATTCTGAGTTGGTGAAGTAGTATAGTCTTTGATAATCATATTACTAATGCTTGATCCAGAAAAGAAACTATTATCAAAAGATGCAAATTGAGTTAGATATGCATAAATCTATTCTACAGAGAGAATTAGTAATACCAACTTGGTTTAGTAGCTAACTGAATTAGAAGAATCTGCTTCGTAAAACATCTGAGAAGATAGAATACAGAAAACTGGTAGAGAGCTACAGTAAGAACTAGGATTGTATAAATATCTACAAGAGTTTAAACTAGATGAATCTATAAAATGAGTATGAACCACTCTAGTAGATATACTTCGAGGTTAACTAGCTCTACAATACCTACAATGCATTAGGTACAATATATCTCAAGAGAATCTAAGCTATTCTGAATAAATAGATCTGTAATGAGCTAGCTAGCTTAAGTGGTTAGGTGTTATAGTGACATTAGATTAGATCTGTATAGGTTAATAAACAGAGTGTTTAAATAGGTAACTCATAAACAAGTTACAGATATAGTAGCATAGTGTAGAACTAATCAAGTAATTTAATTATCTGTATAGCAAACTACCTAAAATAGATAATTACTAAAGTTGTACGTATAGCTTATTATATATTCTTCATGTAATTACAAACAATAGGGATTATCAATAGATATCCTATATGCAATTCTAATAAAATTCCTTCAGTAATATAAGCCATCTTAATAACAAAAAAAAAAAAGAATATTTATTAATTCAATGGTATTTAAAACAATTATAATTATAAAAATTTATCAAATTTTTTTAATTTATTTGAATTTATTGTAATATTACAAGTGGTATAGCCTTCTCAATACACTACAAGTAATATAAAATATGGAAGGGTGACTCCTAATGGTATCAAAGTAGAATGTCACATCACTGTGGTAGTTTATTTAAAGGAAGTATTTTTGGCAAGGCTAAGGTATACTTTATTAAAGAATTAATAGAGGACTTTAGACTTTATTGAGTACTGTATTATTTTAGAATTATACAGAACTTTATTAGAGAACTGTGAAGGATTACAGAACTTTACAGGACTGCATACAGAACTATACAGAACTACTTTACAAGAGAAGGGAAAAGCTAGGGTTTATATATCTTTTTCCTAAATATTCTCAAACGTAGTTAAATATCATCAAATATAACTAAATATCATCAATTATAGTCAAATGTCATCAAATGTAGTTAAACATCATCAAATATCATCAAACGTAGATGTTATTTAAAATATAAATCCTAAGGTAATTCAAAAACTACATGTTCTACAAATATGATTTATAGCTCATTTTGAAGGTCTAATCAAGCTATATCGAATAGTATAACCTAAATCTATTTTTAGTATTAAGAATTCGAAAGAAATGCTAATATATAAATCTAAATATCAAATATAATATAATAATAAATAATTATGAAAATATGCTAAAGTTCATTTGATAACAATAGTAATAGAATAGCTGAAATTCCTTGTCACAACACTACTCAAATGAATATTAGAAATGAAAATGACAACAATAATGATGATAACAACTATGATAATGACAATAATAATGAAGATGATGATAATAAGGATGATGATGATGATGAGAATGATAATGAAATAAATGAGAATGAAGATTTTATTGCAAGTTATAGTTTGGTTGTTTCAAAAGATGAAAATTCTGACTAACATTTTTATCGAATAAGCCCAACTGGAATAGAAATTAATAATGAGTCCTACTCTTAGAAAGAGTATAAACACTTTGAATATTAATTTTATCCTTTATATACTAGCTAACAAGATCAATCTAAATATACAAATTGGTTCTCTAGACCAAACAGAGAATGTTAGTGTAGAAAAATACTTTTAAATTCTACTGATATTTGTGAACAATATCATAATCAATACAAATATTGAGAGACTTTACAAATAATTCCTCTTAAAGAAATTCAAAGAGCTCAGTTATTTTTGATACAAGGTGGTTCTAAAGAGTTAGAAAATAATGAAAATAAAGAGCATATTGAATGAATTATAACTAAATTTCCTCAAATTATTGCAAAGAATATTGATCAGTTAGAAAAAACAGAAATAGTTAAACATAAAATCAATACTTGAAATGCCTCTTCTATTAAACAATATCCCTATAGAATGTCTTCTAAACACAAAAAATTTATCAAAGAAGAGTTGAACAGATTACTTCAACAAGGGCTCATTAAAGTTTCTTATAGTTCTTGGACCTCTCTTGTATTAGTTGTTGGCAAAGCTAATAGAAAGTTTAGACTTGTAATTAATTATAGTCAATTAAATAAAGTAACTAAACCTGATGCATACCTCCTACTTCGTATTGCTAATATGATTGATACCTTGGCTCATAGTCAATACTTTTCAACTCTCAATCTCACTTCTAGATTTTGACAAATAGGAATGGAACCTGTTGACCAAGAGAAAACTGCTTTTAGTACCAAATTTAGTACATATGAGTTTACAGTAATGCTATTTGGATTAATAAATGTACCTGCAACCTTTTAATATTTGATAGATAAAGTGTTTTTAATGTATCTTGGAAGTTTGTTCTTGTTTATATAGATGATATAATCATTTATTCAAAATCACATAAAGATTATTGCTCTCATTTGGAAAAGGGTTTTGAACTTCTTACCAAAGCAGGATTAAAACTAAATCCTAAAAAATATGATTTCTTTAAGAAACAAATCTTATTTCTTAGACATTTGATATCAGATAATAGAATTGAACCAAATCTAGTTCAGGTTCAAAAGATTAGACTATGCAAAACTCCTAACTCTCGAAAGGAAGTTTGCTGTTTTCTTGGTCTTGCCTCATATTATCATCACTTTATTTATAATTTTTCACATATTGCAAGGCCTCTTTTTAACTTAACTAAATTAGATATTGACTTCTGCTGAACAGAGAAGTGTCAAAATGCTTTTGAATTTCTTCAAAATTATCTTATCTCTAAACCTATTGTTATATACTCAGATTTTACAAAACCTTTTATTCTTTATACTGATGCTTCTGATTTTGCTATTGGAGCTGTTTTAGCTCAAAAAAATTCTGAAAATAAAGAACATGTTATTGCTTATGCTAGTCATGTTTTAACCTCTGCTAAACAAAATTATACTGTCACTAAAAAGAAATGTCTTGCTATTATTTAGGCTACCAAATATTTTTATCATTTTCTATAAGGACAACCCTTTTGTATTGTAACTGATCATGAAGCTATTCCTTGGTTAAAACATCATAAATCTCCCAAAGGACATCTTGCAAGATGGATTATTCAACTCTCTAAGTATGAACCTTATGATATTATAAAAAGAAAAGGAAGAGATCATACAAATACTGATGCACTTTCTAGGTTTGAATTTATTCATTCTATTAATCAATAACTCTCAAATACTCTATTTTATAAAAACTCTCTAAACTAATACCCAAACAAAATAGATCTGAAACTATATCAAAATCTTTTATTTTATTTTTTTTCTCATAAATTCCCATCTAAATTTCAATACAACAAAAGCAAACCCTATCATGACAAGTAGTAAATTATTTAGCAAACAATAATATTTTATATAAAAAGAATAAAAAGCATCCTGACAATTTTTATCTTTTTTTTTTTCCTTTAACAGTCGTGCTTTATGTATTTATTAGATAAAGAATTGCAGATGGCTAGTCTGTCTAAGATTTAACTTAATACAAGAATCTATAGTTTCTCCCTATATATCTAATTTCCTAATGGAAAATATCGCTCGACACTCTATTTGCATATATGCTCAAATGGACCTGTTATACTAAAAACCTCCTTAACATAAAGAAAAAGACAATTTTGTTTGACTGTCTAGAAAGACGGACATTGATAAAAGTAAAATAAAATTGTTACATATAGTGAAAAGCAAGACCACATACTACATATAACATTCAAAGCAAAGTTAGGAAAACTTGCTAACAAGATAAAAACCTAACAAACTAAAAGGAAAAAGCACAAAACAAAAACAAAAATAAAGAAAAAGAAAATAAAAGGTGACTTGTAAGAATCATAACCTAAATATACAATTCTGTCTAAGACTAGGTAGTTAAAAATTATAAATGCAAAATGCACTTATTTGCAAATATCTCTAATATTTGATAACGATTCAGTTATTTCATCGAACATGTGATGGCTTATTATTATTGCAGTAAACTCATAGTTTACATTGCAAAATAAAATCACGTGTTTGTTGTGCTAACTCCAAAACACACATGTGTTTGTTGTTGTCACACCATAAGCCTACTTCCAAATTCGTCGATGATGTGCATGCCGATCTTTAGTAGGGGGTGAGCTCCATTCCCCACTTTTCGTACAAAAAATACTCCAAGTTCGCCAAACGGTCAAAACCGTTCCCAAGACCGACCAAAAGTTTAGAAGTGAGAGTAAGGATATCCAAAATAAACTTGAAAGGTATAAGGAGTGGTGTTATACTCGACTCTATCCAAGTATTTTCTTTAACTTTTATATCCACAGAGCTTATTTCTAACGATAAAGTATATAAAATATATACAAGATATATAATATATACAATATATAAAAGCGCCAATAATCCATGAACGGCTCGTAGCCTACTCTTCAACGAAAGAACACATTTTATTGAACTTCTGGTTTTTCCAGTCTCACTCGTATATATTATGTTAGAAAATAGAGTATTATTATATATATAAAAGTTTTTCCTTTTCATCGTCATTTTGGTTTTAGAGATCGTCAGAAAGAGTTCATTGACTCTAAATTATTTAGTAATGTTGAAATGCCAAAAATATCTATTACACCCTTTTTAAGACCTTTAATGACTAAGTTTGTGCAATTAATAAACTTGGTATAGCCTATGGTAGCTGACTTTAACTTTGATGGATTGTTTAAGTTAAAGATACAAAGAATGGAGCCTTATAGATACCACTAAATCATATGAATTCTATTGACAAGGTTGTTGAAGAAATGGCTAAAGGAAAAGTACTAATAATAACAGCAAAAACTGGTCCTAGTAAATCGACTGATTTTATACAAAATTTAACAACTAAATACTCAAAGGTAATTTTGAGTATGTTACGTGTTATGTTAGTTAAAGGTTATGCATCCGTATAGCCAAAAATGTATTCTGGAACAACTGATATATAGGATGATGAGGGCTATAACGTGTGTACACATGGCTATCTTTTAGCTTTGGATAAAAAGTTTAAAGATGATGACTTTATTATTTGTATTGATGAAATACATGAAATGAATGAAGATAGTTTAATATTAATGGAGAAGTATAAAGGCCATGTTATATGTTTATCTGCTATACCAATTTCAGTTCCCAATAGTGTAGAAATTCAACTATCTAAATCTAGAAACCCTTATCATATTGAAGTCATCCCAGGTCCAAGTTCATATTACTTGAAATCAAATGTATTTTATTATTTAAATAGGTTTAAAGATAGAAAAAGAGTTCTTGTAATTCACCTATCATACACACAATATCTTAAATTACATGATACTTTATCAAAGACACTTGGTAAAAAGTGTCAAATAATATTAGGATGTAACAAAACTATAATGGAAGATACACAAATAATTTTTGGCACTAATGTCTGAAACACGAATTATATGTGGCAAGGATATAATATAGTAATTGATTCAGGTTTTAATATAGGTAGAAGAAATAGTAAATTCATAACTTGTCCTTCCTCCCATGCTGTTTCTATCCAACAAAAGGGTAGAACAGGTTACATGTATGATGGAATATATGTTCATTTATATGAAAATTATATAGACACACCTTTCGATCTATCAATATCATTTATGTATAATTATCTACACTTATTTGAATATTATTGGGGTAAGAAGCCATTATATTTCTTCTCAGAAACTTCAATAAGTCCAAAAATACCTTCATGTTATAATGTACTATTAACTAATTCTGATATTGGTATTTATCTTGAATTAGTTTATTCAACAAATGTTATCGATGCTGATTTATTATATTCAAGAATATTAAGTAAGAGATATAATGCAAACACATTTTATTACTCATCCATTAATGTAGTAACTCCAATCGAACAGGTTTAGCAAACTCTGAATAATTATAATATAAACCCTGGGGTTATCCAATACAACTTCCTACGGTATGATGGAAGTTTGAAAATTTTCTATTTTCATTTTACACACCATAATATGATAGCTAAATATCGAACTGTAATAGATTTTAAGAATAGGATTAAAATGAAGTCTTTATCTAAACAACTATATAAATATTCAAATAAAAAGAATATTATTAAAAGTTTAGGTGATAGTCTCACTCAGGGTGTCTTTCATGTTCCAGGAGTCAGTTACAAATAGAAGACTAAGAAAAAGAAACAAAAAATTATATATGAACATAAGTTTAAATATATGAAAGAGATGAAGGAAGAAGATATATTTAAATATAAAGTGTTTAAAGATAGTAATAATAAGAAGGATTATACAAAATTAAATTGGGCGTTAGATAATATTTCTAAGAAATTATAAAAAAATTATGAAAACAAAAAAGAAAATAACATTCTTGACCTTAATACTGTAAACTTTGAGGAAACGGGCAAGATTGATCATAAAAAAAAAATTAAAAAACAGCAAGGAAAAACATGTATATTATATGCAAAGAAAAATAGCTACGCACTTGAAAGTGAAGATATAAATAATCATAGCTTATCATATAGTATTTGTATTCATGAATCAGACAGTAAATTAAAAATCTGTTGTAGCTATTTGGCTCACAATTCAGATTATAAGATGCCTGGTGCATGGTGTTCATTTGATAGTTTAAATACATA